>CANSGD010000776.1:0-104302 GCA_947645195.1 Patellifolia procumbens | reverse complement strand
ATAAACACAATTTGATTAACAAAGTACAACTCAATTGTAGAAATTTATCCATAAAACGAATTGGGGGAAAAATTAGGGTTTTTTTTGATTGTTTCGAATCAAACTATTGAATTTCGACACGAAAATCACAATTAAATATATCAATTTGGAATTCAAATCAAAGACCCTAATTCAATTTTACAAAATAAACACATTGAGTGGTTGAATTTTGGAAGCAAAATTTCGACCAAAGTAGGTCGAACAAACCAAACGTTTATTTTTTAATTTATTTTGGGCAATTTTTACACTAAAATTCATAATTTTATGCTTTTCAATTTATTAATATCACTATTTAATCTTGCAAATTAACACATATTAAAAATCTCCCTAAATTGAATTAAATAAAATGAAGAACATGATCATATAAAATTATGCAAGAGGTACAACTGATACCACTGTAGGAATTCATAGATGCGAATAGCGGAATTTCAGGAAACAATTTCTTAACATCTATAACAGACTCGCATGCATAACTATATATGAATCGATACATAGAGTAGAGAATACGCAACCTTTTATTCACGACTTGAACAGGTATGTAAAATTTGAATACTGCAAAGTATTATTGCAGATCGGTTAGTTTAGAGATAAAGAACTACAATTGTAATTCCTCTACCAGTCCACGAACCTGATTAATACCCACGTCTGCTAGAACGGAAGAGTATATACTATTCACTCTCTTGCTTTTTGACGGGATAGGCGCCTAGACTAAAGTTAAGGAGAAGGGTTTTTCTTTTTCTCTCTTTTGTGTCAAGTTATTGACTAACTGAATTGTTCCATCTCTCTTCTTATTATATCTATATATAATAAATAGAGATTAGGTTAAGAGAAAAGGAAAAACTAAAACCCTAATCACCCTAATAGTGGACGGCCCTTCTTATTACTCTACTGCGACCTCATAGGATTAATTATCTTAGTTGTAGGCCCAAACCAATTTGGCTACAAACTGTAATTATTCTCTAGCAAGCAAATACGGTTACTAAAATAATTAACTATATTATCTCCACAAATTCAATCCTATTTATATTTAGTAATTGCGAAAATTGTCTAAGGACATATTCCTTCAGTAAAAGGGGAAAAATGTTAAGAGGTAGCATTGCTGGAGGGCGATGAAGCTGCTGAACAAGAACAGTCTCCGGCGAGCCACAATTCGAGCTTTAGGAACCAACTCAGATGAAAGTCGAAATGGGATTTTGTGGAATTTAGTGGGAATGGAAGAAAAGAAGAGAGTTGTCTGAGGGAGATATACAATGGGGAAGCTTTTTTTCAACATCAACGGAGAGGATCCAGGTCGATGCTGCATGGTAGAATGGTAGGCCAAGCTAGCCCATAGTTGATTAGTTTACAATGACAGTTGACAAAGGTTATGCTGCTTCAGAGTTCAGACTTGAGACTTCCTATTGGAATAAAATGACAGGCAGAAGCCGCATACTCTTGGATAAGAGAGCAACAAGATGGGATTGAAGCCTAAATGCTCATCTTACGGACTACGGGGCGTTTAGTATGTGCCTATGGGTGTTTGGAAATTAGGAAGTGTGATGGGGACTGGGAATGGAGGGACACCTGGTCTTGTAAAAGACCGCTTATTTTTAAAATAAAATTAGGCAACGGTAGTAAACCATCCTTTGAAAATAGGGATCAATTATTTTGTGACCTATCAAATTCATTTCGTGATATGTAGGGGTGTTAATGCGCCGAGCCCATTCGCGAACTATTTGAACTCGGCACGGTCAAAGATCGGCTCAATGGGGCTCGACTAGAGCTCGGGCTCGGCTCGAGTTTTATTGGGACGACACACGAGGTAGACGAGCTCGGCTCGAAAGCTCGTGAGCGGCTCGAATTATTTTTATATCTTATATTTACCAAAGTGTTCACTATTCTCTTAGAGCTGAAGTACCACATTGGCTAAGAAAACAAGTACCAACCTTATTTTCATCATAAATAGCTACTACACCTTTATTAGCTCAACTTAGATCTTGATTTTGTAACTCCTTGGTTGGTATACAAATTTTATACTTAATTTCCTTCACAAAAAGAATAAAGTATATTATAAAGTATTAGATTATTTAATAACTAATTATTTAAATGCATATATTTTTATTGTTACAATGCTAGAAGTATTTTTAATACATGAAGTCCACATTGAAATTTAGTGAAGTTAAGATGGAAACAAAATTATAAAAACATATGTCGAGTGATTCTTTTTCTATAACAAAACATTGAGTCCTACATCGAAATTTTAGCAATGCTAAAAGCGAAACCAAGTTATAAAAACATACGTAAGATGAGTTAAACGAAACATGGACACTCCACATTAAAGTCTTAGAAATGCTAAGAGGGAAGGCAAGTTACAAGATGGGTTAGATGAGTTTGTTTTTCTTCATCAAACTATAGAGTCCTACATCAAAATCTTAGCAATGCTAAGAGGAAACCAAGTTATAACATGAGTTAGATGAGTTTGTTTTTCTTCATGACACTATGGAGCCCCACATCTGAAATCTTAGCAATGCTAAGATTATAACAAGGGTTAGATGAGTTTGTTTTTCTTCATCAAACTATGGAGTCCTACATCGAAATCTTAGCAATGCTAAGAGGGAAACCAAGTTATAAAACCATATGATAGCTAAGTGAGTAAGCTCACCTTAGGTATATACAGTTGGGGTCAACCGCCTAAATGGATATTTAGTTATTGACTTAGAGCCTATACGGTTGGGCCCAAGTGCCTAGCCCCAAAAGTAAGAAACATTAATGCATATGCCTAATTGAGTAGGTAAACTGAAAAATGAGTCTATAATCTAATAAAAATTGGTCAATTGAGTATAATAAACATCAATGTATATTGCAGGCTAAAGTCGTATCACCTAATCAAAGATAAATCCTAAGTCCTCTAACAAATAGTCAAGTGAAGTAGGGTAGAATCCATAGAGAGACGGAGTTTCTAAGTCAATATCCAGCTAAACAGCTACTTCAGACAAGATCAGACAAGAATCAGCTGAACTAATAATTAAACACTAGAAAGCAATATAAAGAGAGAGTTTAACTATGAATTAAAGGTCTAGGGAATTAGTTCGGTCAACCATGCTTATACCAATCAAGGGATCAAACAACTATCAGATTCTAGGTCAAGAATCGATAGATTAGGGTAGTGTCAAGCTATGGCTAAGTCTCAATGCTCATAATTCAACATATGTAGCATGTTCACAAACATAATCAAAATTACTGATGTGTACTAGGCCTCTAAAAGTAAGACGGAACTGTGCATACAATTATTAACCTTAAGTAATCAAAGCTTCGTAATAACGTTAATTACACAATAAGAACAAATCACACCATAACCTATCTCATCAAACCCTAGAAACTAATGGCAATTCAAATAATCAAGGCATAAACATGGCTTCCCTTACCAAAATCCCTAGAAATTAAACTACTCAGACATAATTAATTCAACAATAACAATTCTAACAAGAAACCCTAATTTCAACATCATAAATCAATTGAATAATTAACCTAAGTAATCAAAGTAATTAAAGAGATTAAGACTAAAGAAGAATACCAATTAACGGAAAGCAATAACTTTTATTGAAATCAAATCCGAGGTTCAATCACCTTTAATGTAATCTAAATAAAACTCTCTAAAACTAAACTAAGAACTATTAGAAATAAAACAGAATAAAAAGTTGTCTCTAAAAAATGAGGAAAAAGTATTTATAATGCCCCCAAAAGTCTATTTAAAACGGAAATAAAGATAAAATTTCCGCGTAGTCGAGTGCGGGACCCGATCAGGCAAGGGGTCACCCGATCGGGCCCACACTTAAAAAAACAAACTTTTCCTCTTTTATTCCACGCAGCAGCACAAGCCATCATAAGCCAAATATGGGCCCACGATCACTGGCCCGATCGGGCAGTGGATCAGGTCCATACAAAGCCCAGCATTGTCCTTCTTCGCCCAAGCAGCAGCAGAATGAGATGTATGGGCTTCCCACCCTATCGGGTCGGGCAGCAGTACTCGGTCGGGTCTGGGGCTTCTAGGGCCCAGCTCCTTCCTTTTCCCATGCAACCAGCCACAACAACTCGCTTGATATTTTGGGCCTTCGCTATCACGTGGGCCGCCCGATCGGGTTGGTAATAAAAAGGCTTGGCATGCTTTCTTTGATTTTCACCCGATTGGGTCGGGTGATGTCCGTCCGACGGGTGCGAAACTTTACCACCCGATCAATAAATCATCGCCCGATCGGGCCATTTCTTGCCCGATCGCAGTGCGGGAAGCTCCTTTAGACTATTTGACTCCTCAATTCTTCACGTTTAGAGGTCTTGGGACCTCCTAAACTATCCACAAAGCTTGTAAGCCATCCTATGTGCCTCAGAACATCCTCGTAAAGCCGTGGTTGCTTCCAAATAGGTCGGAAATAAGGAGAAAACTCCCTAAAACCTGCAATTCAACACTAAAACACAAAACCACAACTATATATAATAGTTAGCATAAAACAGCTCCGAAGAACTCCAATGGCACAAATTAGCTCACAAATAGGGGGAGAAAACTCTATATAAATACGTGATATCATATATGCCTTTAACACATTCTCATTTGATATAGTCAAATCGTACGTATAAACAATATGAATGTACTTAATCTGTTCATCAAATGAGTATAATGATCTATTTGACAAAGAACTGAAATGAGTATGATACATTAAAAATGAGTATGTAGTTTCTCAAATTTTTGTTAGCTAAACCTCGTGACATGAGTATAATAATGAAAAATGAGTATAATAATCTATTCATACTCATTTGATACAGTAGAATGAGTATGAATCGGTTCGATCTATTTCAATTTATGCAAATGAGTATGCATAATAAAAGAATGCATACTCATTTGCATAAACTGAAATGAGTATGCCTTTAGTTCAACTAATTTAAGAAACCGTAATGAGTATGTAGAGTTCTAGTGAAATGAGTATAATAAATCTAAAAGAGTATATTAATAAATCTATATGAGTATGCCTCTTAATCATACTCATTTGATACAGTCAAATGAGTATGCATCTGAGATATACTCATGTGATATTGTCCAATGAGTATGACTTACATACATCCTCATTTGATAAATAGATACGAGTATGATTAATCTAAGTGAATTGCAGTTACCAAATCTGTTGGAAAATGCTTGAAATGTGTATGATAAACCTAAATGAGTATAACTTCTTAATTATGTTTGGGACCTTATTTATAGTCCTTATGCCTCTATGTATATTGTAGGAAAAAATAATAATAAAGCATCCAAAGCAACCATCAACTACATCAGCAATGGTTAGCAAAATGAAGTAGTAAAGAAGACTCCAAAGAGAAAAGGTAAAGTATCCATTCCAGAAGATGAGATACCAACCAAAAGACAAAAAGATGCTAAGAAAGAAAAAGAGATAATAGAGGATGATGAGATGATAGATGAAAAACATTATTAGATTTTCCGATTGTACATAGTAGGATGTCTCCTCAAACCTTGTGTAAAGTCTTGAAAGTAAAAGGGAAAACACATAGGAAAGCAATAATAGATATAGGGTTTGAGCATCTGTTATAACTTAGCATAATTAGGATACCCTCTACCCTTACTTATTGGTTGTTAGATAGCTTTGATCCTTATACCTCTACTCTTAAGATTGAAAAAGGATCAATTGAAATTAGTGATATTGATGTCCACTACACAATGGGGTTCCTATGGGAGGTTAGACAATCGCCTTCACAAAAGATGACAATGTGAATGAAATATTGACCTTAACACAGTGGCGGAAGCAATTTAAAGGTCATCTTGAAAGGGGAACGAATGTACCAGATAGTATATTGGTAAAGAAACTAACAAAATCTAAGGTTGGTGACGCTTCTTTCAAGCAAACCTAATTGTCCTCATTGTCTCTAAGGTTATGAAGGGAACAAAAATGTGTTTGCTAATCAAAGAATTGTAAGATTTCTACAACATGTTGACCAGATAAGGAACTTGAATTGGAGCAAGTTTCTTTATGAGTCGTTGATTGAATCTATTAGAATTTGGAAGAAAGATTTAACAATGTCTTACAACGGTCCTCAACTTTTCTTAGTTGTAAGTAATCCTTCTCTTTAACTAGATTTGTTTATACATCCTTAAATTAGTTACATAATAACCAAAACCAATTTCATTTCATGTTACAGATTTTCTACATTGACCGTGTTGTTCAGAAGAACTCAGAAAAGACTAGTAGACAGTTCCTAACATTGGCTGGATGGACAACAAACATGCTTGTGATTAGAGTGACTAATGAGCTCTTCCACTGGAAGATTCAGGTCAGGAAAGATCATAAGCCTTCATTCGAAGTACTACTGAGGATAGGCTAAAGTCGTATCACCCAATCAAAAATAAATCCTAAAGTCATCTAACAACAATAGTCAGGGAAGTAGGGTCGAATCCACAAGCAGACAGAGTTTCTAAGTTAATATTTAGTCAAACAACTACTTCAGACAAGATCAGGGAAGAATCAGCTGAACTACTAATTAAACTAAAGAAAGCAATATAAATAATGAGATTAAACTATGGATTAAAGATCTAGGGCATTAGTTTGGTCCACCATGCTTATACCAATCAAAAGGGTCGAATAACTTATATTATATAGGTTTAGGGTCTAACAATCGGAGCCAATGTTAAGCCTACGTTCGGGTCATAACGCTCTCAATTCAACATATGTAGTACGTTCACTCACTTAATCAGAATCAATAGTGTGTTCTTAGCCTCTAAAAGTAAGCCTACAATCGGGTCATACTCAAGTTGTCTGGCATAGATCATGAAATTGTACACTGACATAAACCATGAAATAAAGAACGAATCACACTACAATCGAAATAATCAAAACCTAGAAATAAAAGCAATTCAAATATGAATCATGGTATAAACATGGTATTCCTCCCTAAAACCCTAGAAATAGAACTACTCAGACATAATTAAATCAACAACGAAGAATCTAATATGAAACCCTAACAATTGCATCATGAATGAATTGAATAATCAAAACCAAGCAAACAAGAAATAAAGAAGGATTTAAGAGTAAGAATAATACCAATTGACGGAAGCAGAAACTTTTATTGAAAATAATCAAAGGTTCAATCCCCTTCGAATCTACACTAAAGTGTTTAAACTAATAAAACTCTCTACAAACTAAACTAAGAACAATGGAAATAAACTAGAATAAAAGATGTCTCTAAAATAATGAAGTTAGCTATTTATAATAAGCCCTAAAAACTAATCAAAAACGTAACAAATAAGATATACTTTCGCGACAGCGAGTACGTGACCCGATCGGGTAATGGGCCACCCGATCGGGCCCACACAAAACTTGCCCAACTAGTTTCCTCTTCTCGCAGCAACAACAGCTAAACAACGACCAAATGGCCACCACCCGATCGGGTCACACGCTCATTGCCCGATCGGGCTGGGCTTGAGATGCCCAGCAGCAACATCCTTGTACGCAAGTAGCAACATTTTGGCAACAAAATGGGTCTGCCCGATCGGGTGGGCCATGTTGCCTGATCGGGTTGAGCCTAAGGCTGCTCCACATATTTTCTTCTTTTCACCCGATTGGTTCGGACAATGTCTGCCCGATCGGGCCCGAAACTCTACCACCCGATCATATAATCTTCGCCCTATCAGGCCATATTTCGCCCCTATCAGGTTACGGGGTAGCTCCTTTTAACTCTTTTACTCTTAATTCTTCACGCTTAGAGGTCTCGGGACCCCTAAACTGTCTATAAAGCTCGTAATCATTCCTACGTGCCTTGTAATAAGTCTCAAAGCCGTGGTTGCTTCCCAAATAGCTCGGAAATAAGGAGAAAACTTCCTAAAGCCTGCAATTCAACACTAAAACACAAAACCATGACTATATACGATAATTAGTATAAAATAGCTCCGAAGAGCTCAAATGACGCACAAATTAGCTCATAAATAGGGGAAAAAACTCTATATAATACGTGATATCAACTACAAAGGGGAATCCATTGCCCCATGAAGCTGAAATATCAAAAATTGTTGCAAGTGCAGAAAATGAAGAAAATCTAGATGACAAAGATGTTCATGAGGAACCTGAAGGTTTCAACAAAGAAGTTGAGATTGATGTGCAAATAATGACAACAAAACTGAAATGGTAAGATTTTATAATTCAAATTGCTTATATGGTTTAAATATGGTCTTGATTTTATTATTCACACATTGGTAATGAATCTTATGTACAATTGGTTATGCATGTAATCCATACTCATTTGACTGTGTAAAAATGAGTATGAATCTGTTTCATACTCATTTGACTGTATCCTAAGCATATAGCCAAATGAGTATGAATCTGATTCATACTCATTTGCATGTATCTTAAGCATACAGCCAAAGGAGTATGAATCTTATTCATACTCATTTGATTATATCCTAAGCATACAACAAATGAATATCAATATAATTCATACTCATTTGACTATATCCCTAAACATATAGTCAAATGAGTATGAATGATTGAAATAAGTATATCTCTTAGTATATAAATTTCAGCATTAAGAAAATTGAATGAAAAATTAATGGTCATGAAATGAGTATGAAACTTTATAAAGAGTATGACAGTTTATAAATAAGTATTCAAATGAGTATGAAAGTTCATAAATGAGTATGCCAACTAGAAATATATATCTATATTGAAATAGGATGAAATCAGAAAGTTTGCTTTGGTAACATCAAAATTGGGGGATGCTATATATAATTTCTTTGACAAATGTCAGGTAATGTCAAAGAAACCTAAGAATGAAACTATCGAGAAATTGAAAGACTTAGCATTATCAGTGATTGGTATGTGTTTGAACCAAGAAGTAGAAGAACCTGAGGACACAAGTACACCTTCAAGCCAAGAAACTTTCTTTAATGATCCCGCTGTCATTGAAGAAATTAATGCTGCTATTCTCAATTTTGAAAGAGCTCAAGAAGCAAATAAAAATATGAGGAAAATAGGAAGGATAAAGTTGATCAAGATATTCCCAGCTTTGACTTAGGATTGTCACAAAAGTCGGATGAGGTGAATGCTACATGTAGCCTTGTCGTCGATATAGCAAAAAGATATGTGGATCTTGATGTTGATACACCAGCAGAAGAACAGTTTGAGGAAGCCAGACATATGGTTTTGGGGGAAACATCGGAAAAAATGCCAAACTCAAATACCGAAGAACAATGAGAAACAACCTGATGAAGGGGAGAAAGGGAAAGCACGCCAAAAGACTGACAGATTTTGGCAGAGGCAACAGTTAACAATGAAATAGAGATGGAAGGTAATGAAAAATAGAACATTGACAGTGAGCAACACCAAGTTTAGGACAGTGAGCATAAAGATTAGGAGGAGGGAGCACCGAAATCAGATGTTGATGAACAAGTTCAGGATGATGGATTTAAAATTAACATTGAGGAACAGGCTAACATTGATGATAAAAAAGGTGTGGAAGGATAAGAAGAGAAAGATCACAGTAATGAGAAACAGAAAGAAGTTGATCAAGAAGAAGATCAGCAAGTTGACGATGTAGGAAATGAAGATGAGGACAGTAATAACAAAAGAGAAGTTGATGAAAGTTCATGAAGAGACATATGATAATAATGACAAAGAGAAAAAAGTTGACGAACAACAAGAACATAATGTTGAGCATGTAGAAAAAAAGGAAGACATGGGTAAAGGGAAGGTTATGAAAGAGAATGTTCAGAAGGAGCAAGAAGTAGACACAACAAAATCAAAAAACAAAGACAATGTTGACAAGAGGGAAGGAAAACGCCCTTTGCAACCTTCAGCTTATCTTCGATCATCGTTTATAGAGCGAGTACAAGATGCATATACCCCGCCAAATGAGAAAGAATTATGCATGGAAAAATTTTCATTTGATGAAAAAGAAAAAGATGGTAAATTTCTTAACTTATACCATAACTTGTTAATTAGTTTTACAAATAATATTCACTAACATAATATATGTAAATCATGGATTTTTAAATGTTCTTTGCAAGGCAACCTTATTTGATTACAAGGGATTAAAAGGGATAAGAGATTTTTCCTAAGTTTTCAAGGGAAAAATTGGATATCGTCAAACATGATAAATATCTATTCATTGATGTTGAACCATAGGAAGTAACTAAGAGTGATGATTCACCAGTCGGATTCTTCTTTACAACTGAAGTTGCTGTCAGTATTATTTTTTCATAAATCCTTCTGGTTCATTATTATGCATATGTTGAAATGAGTATGTATGTATGGAGATGAGTATGCTCTTTGATACATACTCATTTGACTGTATGGAAATGAGTATACTCTTTGAGTATGGTAAACTATTGATATGGTAAAACGTTGAGTATGCCTGTGATTCATAATCATTTTATACAGTCAAATGAGTATGAATAATTTGATACTCATTTCCAAATTACTATCTGTTTATCAATATTTTTGTTACACTCTTTAAATGCAGAACAAAGTGGGATGGTTCGAGAAAAAAACAGCAAAGCAAAGGAATGATATATTTGCAGCTGAACGAAGCATTCAATTTGACAAGTGGTGTTCATTCCCAATGAAGAAAGTGGACATGCTGGTTCTTCCAGTGCAAGCTCATGATCATTTCTATGTGATGACTTTCAACCTCAAGCATAAAAGATTCGATATAATCGACAACAGAGATACCATTGGGAAATCGCTTATCAAATATGGGAAACTACCCTACAATCTGGTATGGATACAAAACTTTTACTTCATCTCAAATTTTCAATTTAAAAAATAGCCTAACTTTATCTTTTTTTCACACTATTTCTATGTCATAGAAAACTGCAGTAGCATATTGGTTACTTCTCATAGATCATCCAAAGGCAATCACAGTTAGCCTTCTAAAACAAGTCCGTTTACATGAGCTGGAGAAATACTGACAACACTGTTGATTGCTGAATCTATGTCATGCAGCACATGCAAACATACAAAGGAGAAGGTGGAAAAGGCTGGAGAACAGGACCGCTTAAGGATGATGTAAGTAAGCAATAATTTTCCTAACATTTTCTCATATAAATGTACTTTAAATATATTTTATGTGAAAATGAGTATGCTTGTGACACATAGTCATTTCACTGTGTTAAATGACTATGAATCTATACAAATGAGTATGCATGTCACACAAACTCATTTAACTGTAATGCATACTCATTTGACTGTATCAAAAACAAATGAGTATGAGTTTCTGAAATGAGTATGCCTGTTCTTTTTAAAAGATTTTAACTTTTCACTTTATTAATTGGCAGTTCACACAATTGGCAAATCTAAGGATCGAGTATTGGTATGACATCTTAACATTTGAAGAAAATCTACAAAGGAAGAAGATCATTGAAGTAGCAAAAGAATATTCAGTTTGACAAAAGCTTTTTCTATACGTAGTGTTTTGGGGATGTTTTAGCAGGGTGAAATACTTTTAGTAAGATGTTTTGGGGATTTTATTAGCAAACTTTAGTTCATGCAAAATATATAATGTAATCTTGTAAGATACAATCTGTTGACATTTTGGTGTATATAAATTAGTTTGACTCAAAAATGAGTATGAAATCTTAATGTATGTTATGTATGTGATCTAAAAATCATCTGTTTATATAAGTATTTAAACTCAATCTCAGCTCATTACAAAAACATCGAGCTTGAGCTCGACATCTATATTGTTTTGAGATTCAAGCACGAGGGCTCACAAAGCCGAGTCAAATTGTTTATATTGCTTGTGACATCTATATTAAGTAAAAAGAGTATAACTTAAATAATCTTAAATAAAAATATATACTAATGAGTATGGAAATACTTAAATGAGCATAAGTAATTATATATATCAATTCAAATGTAATTACAAAATAATGCATACTCATTTGAATGTAATAAATGAGTATACATCACTATAAATGAATATAATTCATACTCATTTTACAGTACATAATGAGTACACAACTAATACATCATCATTTGGATGTAAAAAACTAACAAATGAGTATGGATTTACTACAATTTAATAGTCATTTCACAAATATAAAAACCTTAATAAATTTTTAAAAAATAATCCAATACTAATCCTAAAAACTAATGAGAATGAATCAAAGTACATTTGACACTAATAATCTATTGGAAAGCAACTCGGAGAACAATCTAGTAAGGTAGGAACTTGTACTATCATTTCTGGCTTTTATTTGCACGAGTCTCGACAATTTTTTGTCTTCCTCTAGCCACATTTCTCTTCACTTTCTTGTATGCCCTTTTTCCTTTTAAATCTTTCACCCTTTGTTGTCTTTCCTCTTGGATTTTAAAGACCATCATCAAAGTCTTGTTCACCATCGAAATCAGAGAAGTATATACTACCAACAATTGTTTCAACTTCGTGTCTCACCACCTCAAACATATTTTCAATGGCCTTTCTTGCTAACTCATTCAAGTCATTAGCACATAACAACTTGCTAATCTTTCTTTGAAGTTGATATCTCCATATTGTACAACTAGTAACAACTCCATCAATTGCCTCACAAGCAACTAAAGTTTCATCATCATCTTTATCTCTAGCTTGTCTTGTCCAACGCTTTAAAATATACACATCAAGATCTTTAGCAACACAATTGGGATTGTATATTCTAGGAAATTTTTGAAGAACCCCCTGAAACTTTCCATTTTTGTGAATAACCCCCCGTAACTTTTTTTCTGGAAAAATAACAGCTGGGAACTTATTAAAGTTATTGCATGCAACCCCAAAAACCTAACGATGTTAAAACTTTGGTTTTGTGGGCCCAACTTTTATTCAGTTTATAACCACCTTTTTCCATCCCCAAAAGAACTCAACGGTAAAATTGCCATTTACAAACTCTAAAAATTGTAATCGTAAAATTTGCCCCAAAAACCCTTAAATTCGTGCTCAAAATTATCATTGAACAACAAAATATTGAAATCTAAGATGGGAAAATATCAGGTAAGTGTTCTTTTTTGCAAATTAGAGTTCTAAATTAGGAACTAGGGTTTCAATTCGATTTAGGGTTTGAAAAAGAAGTAATTTAGGGTTTCATTTTGATTGTAAACTGAAATTATGCTTCTCTCCTGCATTTATATATACAAAATTTAAGTTGTTGAGGTAATATAAGGTGGGATTTTCCTAATTTAAATGTTTCATGTTAATTTTGATTTTAATTGGTAGGAAATTGTTACCAAATGCAAATGTGGAGTTCCAAGCAAAATAATGAAGTCTTGGACAAATGGTAACCCTAGAAAAAGATTTTACGCTTGCAAATTTTCCGATCATCACAGGGGCAGACATGGATGTGGCTTTTTGGGATGGCATGACAAGAACATAGAGGAGTGGTAAAGGGTTGTGATTAATGAGCTGCTGCTGGAGAAAAGACTTTTAACTCATGAAGTAATATTCTTGAAGAGTGAATCAGGAAGATTTGAAGATGCTAGAGGAAAAATGAAGAGGAAAAAAGGTGGAGCATCAGATTCTCATAGGAATGGTTGTTGGGGCACTTGTAACTGTAGTGCTTGTTATCTTGATTCTAAGAATTATGCATTAGGTAGTTAGTTTCTTAGTTGTTGTTTGATTAGGTTATGGTATTTGTTTGGTGTTGGATTGTGCTAGGTTGTTAGTTTTCGGTTGTGTTTAGGTAATGTAAGCTGTATTTTGTGTATAAGTGAATGTAAGAACATCATTCCATATTATGATGAATGTGTAAGGAAACCTTTTCTATGAAATGCAAAACCATCTCATATGAGCAGCATATAGACTTGAATGTATCCTGCTATTTAACTTGGAGAAAAAATCAGTTAACAAAAAATATACTTAGCATTTCACACTGGCATAACATAGTTCACAACACCAGTTGCAATGGATTACATTGCTTAATGTTCAACAACACAAACTGATCACATTGCTTAAATGCACAAACTAACAAAATTGTTCATAACATAATCCACATTTTTAAAACATCATAAGTACATCAAAAAATTAATTATCTACATGATCTTCTTAGAATGTGAGTCACACTAAACATCCTGCAACTTCTTCTTTATTGGCTTCAAAGGCAGCTTCTCCCTAAATGCAACCTTCCCAGATGTGCTTGGTGCAAATTTTTGCTTTGTTTCAACTTTGACAGGTGGGTTTGGAATCATTGTTTGGCTTGACTAAGAGGGTTGAAACATCATTGGTTGACTTGACTGAGATGAATAGAGGTAGGTTTGTTCACTGAGGTCATGTGAGGGTGGATACACCATCTTCTCAGTTGACTGCGAGGAGGGAATTTGTTGACTTTGATGGACATTTGCAGATGTGTTAGCTTCATTAACATCTGGGGGCACATAAGTCATCTACAAATGAAATAAATAAACAAGTTAGACACAACATATAACAAAACCTCACAGGAATGTAAAAAAGGATTTGAGATGATAATTACCTGAACTGATCTGATTTGTTTTTTCTTTCTGTTAGCCACCACCCATGGATCATTTGAAGTAGGCCTGCCACCAGATTTACTTGGAGTAGTTGAAGATGATGGATTCTTGCACTTTTCTATCTTGTGCCCATATTCTCCGCAGTTAGAGCATTTTTGTTTCCCCAGCCTTTGACACTTTCTTACCCTTGCCTTCATTAGTCTCAACAGCTTCCTTTTTCCTCTTCTTTGCATTTGGTCTTCCCGGCATTTTTCTAATCAAAGGTGGTAGACGTTCAATCATTTGGCAAGGTTCCCAATGCTTATAACCAGACATAGGTTTAATGTGGGAAGAGTAAGCTGCCAAATTTATCTCTTTGGTGTATCAATCATCTACATAATCTTCTGGCCTCCTCTCTTTGCTATACTACATGCCCATGCATGTTTACATGGTATACCAATTAGCATGAAATGATTGCAGCTATAATACCTTGTCCTCAGATTCACTATAAGCCTATAATTAGTTGTGTCCACCTCCCACTCATCAGCCCTAGAGTGTACTGCTATACAACCCTTAGCACCTTCTTTAATCATATCTAACACTCTACATATGTATGGCATAAATTTTTCTTTTTATGTTTGCAAACACTCCCATTTTTTTGCATGCCTATTCATGTTGTACCTCCTTATCCACTCCAAGCAAGTAATAACAGGCTTATCTCTAGCCTCCTTGATGACAGCATTAAATGTCTCACACATGTTATTAGTAACCATGTTGGACTTTGTTGTGTTGCCGAATGCATGCCTACACCAATGCTTAGGTGGAATAGCTTTTAACCATTTATAAGCTTCTTCAGACAATAATCCAATACCACCAAGTTGCTTCTCAAAATAGGACTAAACCAAAAAAATAAAAACAAAAAACACCAATAAAAACATAGCTTTGCATTCAAATTAAGAGAAATGAAACTGTATGGTGAATTAACTTACCATTGTGGTGGATTTAGAAGCTTTCCAGAAAAACTCTGTGTATAAAGTGCCACTAAACTTCAATTTGAAGTTGGCCCACAAATGCCTTACATAGAATCTAACATCTGCCTTAGGTGCAACCCTAGCTATAGCATCCATGAGCCCCTATAAACATAGCATATATATTACTACATTTATAAAAAATTTACATATAAAAATATGTAATAGCGTCTACCAGTGGGATTAGAATTCAAATGTACCTTTTGCCTATCTGACATCAAAGTCGGACCAACACCTTCAATGTGTTCTATATCCTTCATCAAACAGCTCTAAAAACCATGTCCAGCTTGATGTGTTTTCAACCTCTACAATTCCGCAAGCAATGGGAAATATGTTGTTGTTCCCATCTTTGCTTACAGAAACTAAAATCATGCCTGGATATGCACCTTCTAAGTGACATCCAACTATCCCGATGATTGGTCTACATCCTTTCTTGTAACCAACTTTACATGCTTCTAAACACACATACATCCTACTGAAAATGGGGGTTGAACTGGTTGTGTTCTCACAACAAACAATGGTTGTGCTACCAGGGTTGTATTTCAATATGGCAAATGCATATTGATAATCCTTGGCATACTGCTCACCTGCATCACCATGCAGAATCTGTTTCGCCCTTGCCCTAGCAAATCAAGCTTTGTAGTATTTTATTTCAATTCCAATGTCCCTATACACCTTCTCAATGAAAGCTTTCAACTTCCAATCTGGATCAACCTTCCATTCTTCTAAATACTTCTCCACTAAATAAGCAGATGTGACCTTACTACTAGAATGATAAAACCCACATGTGTGTTCAAGCATCATACTTCTTATTTGATACCGATCAGACATTGGCAACTGAATAGCATGCAATTTAAAGTTGCATTTTAAATCATTTTCACCACACTGACAGTAGTAAAAAAAATTTGCTCCAAGGACAATCACACTTATGTCAACAATATACATCAAATCTACCACTTCCATTATGCAGAAAATAGTAATCATACCTATTCTCAATTGAGTGATGCTGAACAACCTTTCTCAGATCATAAATGGAGTCAAACGTCAAACCTATAATCAAATTAACCTTAGCTAACAAATCTGTTTCACTGTCGAAAGTAGGATACTTCTCACCCTCATCATCTTATCCATCTAAACTCCTAGATTCATTTGTATCATAATCATTTTTCAGCCACTTTCTCAAAATCCACCTCCTCTTCTGTCCACTTTAGATCTTTCTGCTTCTTACTAACTTTCTTCTTATCAACTTCAAAATCCCTCACAACTTATTTCAACACATCCTTAGCTCCTTGTGCATTGAAGAACAAATCATCTTCAACATCCTGTTTTCTGTCCTCCTCCCCAGGTTCATAATCACCATCACTTATATGAGTGCAAGTCCACTCTTCACCACTTAAATCTTCATTCAATAGCTCTTCATCACCATCTTCAAACAACCATTTCTTTTTAGCTTTCTTTTTCCCCTTTGCTTTTTTTTTCAACAGCTTTGTTTTTATCCTTCATTTGACACTTATTTTTTGTTACTATATGCTTCACTCTTGGTGTAGATCTCTTCTGAACAACAGAGATTCTCTGACTTTTTGAGGGGGAATTTAGATTTGGAGAGGTTGGTTTGATGATAGGTCGGGGCTGGTTTGATGATAGGTGAGACTAATATGATAGTGGGAGATGGTGGTACTGTTATAGGGTTTGAGCTCTCACCTAATTAGTGGGGTTTTCTAAAAATACAACCTCTGCCAACCTTCTCCTTCTTATAACCGGGGATAGTTTTTTGGAGGTGGGTTTCATCTTTGTTTTAGGCTTCACAAGTAGGCTTTTTTTGGTGTCTTTGGAAAATGCTTGACAAGTCTGGATGGATTGTGATGTTGTTGCTACAACTAAGGCTGATTTGCTTCTCAAAGTAGGCCCAATAACATCAGGTTTGCACTCATCCATCACATACAATACAACTCTATTGTTTATATCTTTGCTTTGGTGAAATCCCTCAAAATCGGAATCACTACAAATTTTCTTTCTACCATTTGTCAAGTTCCTCCCAGGAACCCTATACCACATACTGAAATTTTCATGATCCTCACAACCAATAGTTTTCTTTGCATTCATAACGATCCCCTCATAGTTGCCATATCCATTTCTATTAGTTTAACAAGTATACCCTCCTTAATACAGCCTCCCACATATTCTATCCTATGATTCCTATGTAGGAAATGTCCCTCCATATGAATTTCAAGTTGTATGTGATGATATGTCCTACAACAGTTAGCAAAGGCGAGCAGTATTTTAGGTATTTTTTTAACAGTAACAAGCTAAGTAATCCAAACAGCAATTCTATATAGCTACTTCATATTAACACCAAAGCATTTTAATTGAGATTCTAATGTAATCAATTTATCAATTAACCCTAATTCCAATGTCTACACAGATTAGGGTTTTAGTATTTTCCAATACAATACACTAATTACGAATATAAAATTGCACATTCATACTTTACAGCAAGCAACCACAACAACACAACAATAATTAATTGTAATGGTGTGTTAATCGAAGCTTAAATAAACTAATTAAATAGTGCAAAGTGAATTACCTTGTTTTGACTCCTTTTTCACGTTTTACTGCACGTAATTTCTTCCCATTTCCAGCCTTGACCTCACTAGATTCCATAGAGTACAAAAACCCTAGCTTTTTACCCAGAAAACGACGAATTTGCAGGTAATGGTGGCGTCACTTTGTTAAATTCTCAAAGGAAAGACAGGGAAAGCAATGGTTGGAATTGAATTGGAAATGAAGAAGAGAGAGAGATGGTAGTTGGTGTTAGAGTAATTGAGGTATAGAAAATTTATTTCAAAGATTTTTGGGGAGGGAAAGATAAAAGTGGAGCCCATAAAACGGAAGTTTTAACAACGTTAGGTTTTGGGGGGTACATGCAATAACTTTAAGTTCCTGGGTGTTATTTTTCCAAAAACAAGTTACGGGGGGTTATTCACAAAAAATAGAAAGTTGTAGGGGGTTCTTCACAAATTTTCCTAAATTCTAAGAATGTGCCGGCAAAGAAATCCACTTTCAGTAAAAACGCTTGCAACTACAAGAAGAACAATGCGACAATGTGTCAAATGTCACATAATGACCAAACTCTTCACTTTGGGGTCTTTTTACAAAAAAAAAAAAAGAGTCTCTCCAACCTCAAAACCATTCGGTACACACTAGAAATTATATGACATTCCCTTGAAAAACTCCTTCTCAAAACGTTTGTAAGCGTCAATTGCATAAACTTGTTAGGCTTGCTCAAGTATCTTCACATATGGGACATCTAGTTCTGGAAATCCTTCCCAACAAAGCTCATTGTCCTTTCTTTCAGTACTTTTTCATTCACTAGCCACCTCGCAATAATTATCATAAAACTCACATAAACTAGTTGTTTTAGGAACTTTTCTTGACAATGCATGATTGGTAGACTCACTCCTTTGTGACGACAAAATACCAGCAGAAAAGTAATCCTTGCTATAAGCAAGACACCATTGAAATAACTATAAATAACAATGCAAATACTCATTTCATAATAGGAAAAAGGAGTACACATCAATGCAATTATAAAAACATATTGCCTGTAAAAAATGATCATCAAATGCGTACTCATTTTACTGTAGTAAATGAGTACACATTATTGCAAGTCTCATTTAAGACATACTCATCTGCATATAGAAAATGAGTATCCATCTAATGCATACTCATTTGACTGTATCATATAGGAAAAAGACAAATGAGTATGAATATTGGTATGATATCAGAATTATGTAACAAGAGAAACAAAATACCTTTGCCAAAAAAACTTCAATTCTGCTTCACTGTGACATTTCTTCATAATTCTACTGAACAACTTATTGAAGTTCGGCTCATCACGCAAGGACCGAATATGATATAGGGAATTCTTAATGATGTGCCATATATAAAGTTTATGCTTCACTAATGGGAAAACTCTTACAATTGCGGCTGTCATAGAGAATGCCTGATCAGTCATAATGGTTTTAGGATGAACCCCTTTCATTGACCTTAAGAATGTTTCAAAAACAAAACAAAAGAATCTATATGCTCATTAAGAAGAAATCCACATCCAAACATACAAGTACGTGTATGTTGAGTAATACCAACAAAAGGAGCACAAGTCACAGAATATTTATTAGTTATGTAGGTTGTATCAAAGACAATCACCAAATGCTAAATAGTCAGCCTTCATCTTCTTATCTATAAAGAAGAAACCAATCAATGATGAATCAACAGGATCAACCTCAAAATCATAAAAAAAAAATCATCTTCAGATTCCCTTCAAAATACTTAAGCAAAGTCCTTGTATCATTTCCATCCCAATTTTTTTCAACTCTATAACAACAGCATTATATGCATACCTTTTCTTAACAACCAACTGCAGGAGAAGAACTAACTTCTCGACATAAACAACGAAAAGCATCAACTACACCTATGTCACTTTTTTTATGTGCGTAAGATACTTCAATTGGTCACTGCTCACTTTCCTATGTGACCTTATATGATGACTTCAGCAGGAGGACAGAAAAAGTGGTTGTGAACCATAAGATGTCGCACACAAACCCACTTATCCTGATCATTATTTCGAAAATAAATCGTAGCTTGACAACCAATCCTACGATTAAGTTTCACAAACTTCCTACCTTGTTTTCCATGTTGTTGCTTCTTCCCTTATTTACTACAACAAAATTCTCTCCCTAGCACCTCTTAATTAGCCGAATATCTAAGTTTAGACATCCTAAAGCCAAATCCTATCCTATAAGCATAATTGGTGTAAGCAGTATATGTTTCTTTTTCTGAATCAAACTCTTTCATTTCCAATTTTGAAGATTCAGATTCATGGACTAAGTACACACCAGAAGCAACACCTGAACAAAATAAAGAAATAAAATAAAATGAGTATGCAAGTATATTATAGAACTAATACATACTCATTTTAGTGTACAAAATGAGTATACTACACTGCATATATGAATACACAAAATGCATACTCATTTGACTGTATAAAATGATTATGCGCAAATGCAATTGTAAATCCATCAAATGAGTACTCATTTTACTGTACTAAATGAGTATGCAGAAATGCAATTGTAAAATCCATCAAAAAAATTCATACTCATTTACTGTACAAAATGAGTAAATAGAAACGCAAATGCAAATCCATCAAAAAATGCATACTTCACTGTACAAAATCAGTACAAATATGATACATGCTCATTTGACTGTATCCTTGTAGGAAACTGACAAATGAGTATGAATCATTCAAATGAGTATGCATCTTACTATAAAATCAAAAAGCAAAAACGAAAATCTAAACATGTATATATATATATATATATATATATATATATATATAGCATACATCAAAACATCAATAAACTCATCAAAAAATAAAAAAATCAATTCCGAAAATGTTGAAAGTAAAATAAAAAATTAAAAAAAAAAACAAAATCAAAGATTAAAAAGAGCAAAAACTAGATCGAAATGCAATTAGGTTAAGGACTAAAGAACAGTTTTACAAAATTCAAGAAAAAAACGGAAAACGATGAATTAACGAAGGCAGATCCAATAATTACAAACAAGCATGCATTAATTACCTGGTTTGGGAGAAATCACGAGCTCCAAACATCTCATGGCGGCATATCCGAGAAACAAAGCCGCCAAAATGAGTTCACAGTTTCCCAGCTCTCATAAATGCCCTATTCACTCTCTCAGATGGCGAAATACCATTCTTATTTTCCACAACTTAAACCAAATTGCGGAAATGCCACCGGGAGTACACAGCTCTGTGTACTCCAAGGTGCATATGATAACTTGCGCGGACATAGTATATCAAATATATGTATTTGCCTATTTTGGTATGAGTTGGAGATAAGTTGGGATTAAATGGTTATTTTACTTAAATATCCATACTAACTATTCAACTTCTTTCTTTGCGTTAAGAGTAAATGGGTTATTTGGAGGTATTTAAACCCATTTCAAATCTCCTTTGAAAATTTCAATCCCTCCAAACAAACATGGGATTATTGCTCATGAGAATTTAAGTCTCAATGTAACGGTAAGACCAATGTACCACTAGTATGTATTATGTTGGATAAACACTATAATAGTATTAATTTATATGACGAGCACTTAGGGACGATTTAGAAAACTAAGATGAGATAGAAATCCAAGTCGAGGGAGAAACACAAGAAGCAAAGTAAACCACCAAACCCAAACCCTAGCGCCGCTTTTGTCGTTCCGCTTCCTCGATTCATTCTTCTAGAGGCATTCGTTTCTATCAATGACAGATTGTATTGCAACCACCACCTCAAAAGTATTCTCGTCGTTGTTTTGCACCAAAGCCAAGTTTCTGCCTAAGCCAGAGCAAGGCCCCTCAGCCACAGACTTACCCCCTACTACAACAACAACTGATTTTTAGCTTTATAGAGCCACTTACAATGACAACGATTGAATGAGCGGTCTAACCTTTCAGTGCAATCTCATGTACCCCTCACTCAGGAAAATGGTTCTTTCTCTCTAATTTCCTCTTTTTCTACTACTTATATGAACAATTTGGTATGAATCTGTTTCCACTTCTTTCGTTGGATTTATGCTCATCCATGACTCGCAATTTGGAATTAAGTGGGTTTCAAAACTGATGGGTTTTTAATGGAATACTATAAGTGCACGGTGTCTGTTATTAGCAGACCTTGCAGGTACGGGTCGAATCCACAGGGAGATAGGTTTTGTAGAGTTAATATTCAACTAAACAGCTACTTGAGATAAAATGAGGGAAGAATAGCTGAACTGCCAATGAAACTAAGGAATACAGGATTAAAATGAAAATTTATCTATGAATTAAAAGTCTAGGGAAATAGTTCGGTCCATCATACTTATACTATTCAAGGGGTTCAAATAACTAACAATACCTAGGTCTAGAGTCAAACGATTAGAGCAAGTGTTAATCATAGGGTCAGGTCTCAACGCCCGTAATTTGACATATGTCGTACGATATCAAACATATCAGAATTGCTAATGTGTTTTAGGCCTCTAAAAGTAAGACTCGAACAATTATTAGCCAGACGTAATTCATGAAATTGGCCACTAACAAATCACGGATTCAAGAACAAATCACATTATAACCGCTCCAATCAAAACCTAAAAACTAATAGCAATTTAAATTACAATCATGGCATAAACATGGCTTCCATCCTTAAAACCCTAGAAAAAAAATCTACTCACTATGACTACGAAGAAAAAAAAAACAATTTTTATGTAAAGAGTCATAATTGACAATTAAAGTAATAATCAATCACAACTAATCTAAGTACGAATAAAGTAGAACAAAACAAAAGAAAAGGAATTCCGCAATTGAGTTTGAACTATAAACTTTATTGAAAGAAAAATCAAAGACCCAATCTTTAATAATGCTGATAAAACTAGAGTTCTAAAGCCAGGGTTTAACGAAAAAACAATGAAAAATAAGATATATCTCAAATATACGAAATGTTATATTTATAATAAGTCTAAAAAGGATAGAAAAAGAACTAAAAACGGACGATAACGCGTCTAAAGCCCTTCATAGTCATCACCCGAGTCATCGGGCTAAATTATCTTCAGCAAAATCTTAGACAACAACATTCGTAAAACCGCTCGATCGGGCGATCTTACGTCTTCTCAGCATAAACAACAGTTCACAATGCACAACAGCAACATGCATTCGATCACTCCGCCCGATGGCATCGAGCGGATCGCCATTTCTTCTTTTCCTGGCTCTTTGAGCCACAACTTCGAACATGAGTGCCCCTAGGCCTATGTGGCCTCAGTTTTCAGCAACTCAACACAAATACCTCAGCACTCCTCCTATCAGATGTAGTTGTCTCAAAACAGCATAAAGTAGGGAGAAAACTCCCTAAAACTTATAATCCAACATAAAAAAATGAAACCACAACTAGATAGAGGATTTAGTATAAAATAGGTCCTAAGAGCACAATTCGATGCACATTTTAGCTCAGAATTAGGGGGGAAAACTATAAAATAATAAGTTATATCCCGATTTGATTTTCTGGTGCTTAAATTCTTGCTTATCTGGGTTCCCCATGATGTTTCTTCCTAAGTAGGTTCTGATTAGTTTACATTTTTGGTCAACTTTCACTTATTGATTATGCTTATTGAACTTTACAACTGATGTTGTGGACAAGGTTTCTTCCGCCTCACCCAATTTGGCTTATTATTGCATATTTGTAGATTTTTGTGTCATTTTTTTTATACAACTACGCTCCATAAGAGTACATACGAGGTCTTTATAAATTAACTCCGGAAAGCCATTTTCCTTTAGTTTTTCCCTTTTTACAAAACTTTGTTCAAATGAAATATCAATTTTATGCTCTAGTTCTTTAATGTCAAAGACAACTCTACTTGTAGGGATATATCTTCATCTCCCTTATTTTTTTAATTGCTTGAGAGGTCTGCTTTTTTGGTCGTGAAGGTTATGGGGTCATTTTCATGCTCTAACCAATGCCTCTCACAACTTTCTCTTGCCTTGTTTACATGACTACTATGGGTATTGGGTCTATGTGGGTCTGAAATTAAGCTTTACATGCGTTATCATTATTGTAGGGACCTCCTTGTTTGCTTGGTCGATTGTAAACTATGATTAATTCCTTTATTGGTCTCATGACTCATGTTATGCCTCTTCAATACTTGTTCGTTGTATCGTGCTATCTAAGTCTACTATGTTCGTTCTTCCCCTAATAGTTGTAGGTTATTTTCTACTAGTTATGGGCTATTTTTATACCCCTATAGGTATTGTGTCAGACGCGTCTGACCATAAGTTATGGTCACACGGACTTCAGTTGGTTCTAATTTTTTTTCAGTTGGATGTATTTTGATTTTAGTTGTTCAGTGAATATGTTCAGTTAGACCTTATATTCTTTCAGTTGGTCGTTCTATTTTTTCAGTTGGACCTTTCTATTCTTTCAGCTGAACCTTCTCTTCATTCAGTTGGACCTTCTATTCATTCAATTGGTTGTATTTTAATTTGATTGTTACCAACTGAAAGAATAAAAGAACCAACTGAAAGAAAAAAGGGACTAACTGAAAGAATAAAGTGACCAACTGAAAGAATAAAATGACCAACTGAAAAGATAAACCAACCAACTGAAAAAAACAACACCCAACTGAAACAAAACAATACCTAACTGAAACAAAACACATACCAAGTGAAACAACAAAAGTTCCTGGGAATGGAACAGCAGAACGACGTAATCACCATTGATGATATTTCTTGGTTGATACTTAGTAAAACATCCAGATTATCACCCCCTTGTATAGTTTATCCTGGTTGTTTACTAATGGTGCTAAATACACCAAATATCTTCCCAATCTGCGGGTCTAATATCTGATTATCTTCAATCATTCCTCGTATGGTCTCCTCTAATTTCACAACTATATTCAGAACTGGCAATGACCAATATCCATTGCAAAGGAAGTATGTGCGTCGGTAATGCGGTGGGGTATCAATTGTTGCTGTTAAGAATTCAAGAGTATTATCTCTAATAGTTGCGGCGGAGGAAGTGCGAACATGGTGTGTCGGTGGTGTTGGCGGAGAAGAAGGAGGAAGGAGCGTCGGAAATGATTTCCGGCGAGACGCAAGAACAGGGGAAGAGGAAGTCAAGAAACTTGGGCTCGTCTGATCAAATGTTATGGTCAGACGGTCTGACCCAATACTTTCACTTGTAATAAATGGAATTATTCCTTCTTATCCTACACCTTAGTGCACTTGACTCACCCCGTCTCTCCACTTTTCCCCTTATATCTGGTGCTCTGTAATAGAGCCTTTTATCAAATGTCATTAAGATCTACGTTTATGAAGCTTCTGGTCACTTTCCTTTGTCTTTTTATTCTAATAGCAATGTCAATGCTTATGCTTCTTAATGTCCACAACAGACATCTTCTTCGAATTATAGTCTGAAGTACTTAATTGATGTTTTGGTTTTGATTTCGAAATTTCTTAGAAACCGTAAGTTTTCCCCAAATCGAATGAATGAGTGAAAAATTGGATTTAGCACTTCAATTTATTTAGATGTTTGAATTGATGAATTTGAAACATAAATGACGGGATTTTATGCTTGAATTAACCTAAAATTTGCTCGAAATTAACCTAGTTTTTTTTTCCCGAAAACTGTTCAAACATAATGGCAGTTCTTGACTCGTTTCCGACGATGATTGTGGCGACATTTGTTGGCGCCTAATGGTCGACATTTTCCGGCAGGTTGTCGGTCAGCTTTTAGTCATTGGTTTTGCGGTGGTTATTGTTCTGAACAACTTCGTTGTAGGCTGTGTTTTCCTGCTGAATAAAGGTGGCGTAGCAGTAGAAGAGTCTGTGCTGATGACCCGCTGGGTCGGGTATGCTGGCCTGGATCTGGGCGGTTTTAATTGGGTTGGGCAGCCTAATTGTCGTACGGTAGATGCGTATGTTATGGTGGATGTGTGGCCACACAAGGAAGGATGGATTAAGAAATAAAGTGATTCGGGAAAAAGTTGGAGTTGCATCCATTGAATAAAAGATGAGGGAGAATTGGTTAAGATGGTTTGGTCATGTGAAAAGGAGATCAGGTGATGCACTGGTGAGATGAATTGAAGAGTGGAGGAGTAATCAAATTGTAAGGGGTAGGGGAAGACCTAAGATGACTTGGATGAAGGTAACTGAAAGTGATATGAGGCTACTTGGGATTGAGGAGAGCATGGCGTTAGATAGAAGTGGGTGGAGGGGCAGTATCCAAGTGGAGGAAGGGGTGTGATTACTGCATTTATTTGTTTTTCTCAATTATGTTGGTATTAAAACCTTTTGAAAACCTCTTTTAAAACTTTTTGGTGTAAACCTTGTTTTCAAAAACTTTTTTAAAAAATTCTTAAAACTTAAACCCTTTTAAAAACTTTTTATCACTCTTGTGGATGCCATCTCCTTTGGCAACGGTTTCAGTTGATGATTCATGTTAGCCGACCCTAAATCACTTTGGGAATAAGGCTTAGTTGTTGTTGTTGTTGTTGTTGTTGTTGTTTTTCTTTCTTTTTTATTCATTTTCATATAATCCAATATTGTATTATTTATTAATGTTGATTAATTCTATAAATTTGTTAAGTTGACTAATTTAAGGAAAGTTATTAATTTGATTAATATTTCCTAATAATTTCTAACTTAAAGTTGTTAAGCTTTATAATTATTATGGAAAATATTTATTAGTTACTCATTAATCGTTAATGGAGTAAATAAATATTTCTTTATAATATGTTGCTATTATATTGCGTGGAGGTCGTTTATAATATGATGATATTATAATTTTGCTTGGATGTATAATATAATATGTTTGATATTATATTTACATGATTGTGACTTGCATGGTCAAACTAGGATAGATAATACGATTTGGGTATCGTTCTGTCTTTTTGTAATTAAAATATGATATGCGCAGCGTTTGTATTTTTGTAATTTAAATTATTTGCTTAGAATATTTTTAATTAATGATCGATGATCAAGATTGAAGTTCCATGGAGAATCAAGGATGGTGATCCGAGAAAATCTCAAGGATGGATTCATGAATATTAGATATTCTAGTTTTAGGGGCCATACTAGAATCATGTTTAAGTTTATATTTGATTGCTTATGCGTTTAATTTTATTTAAATGTTCACTTAAGTTCATGTGTGATTATTTTTGCAATGTGTTCACTTTTAAAATAGCCAATATAATGATCTTAAGTCCCCAAAGGTAATATTGAGTTTAATTGTTTTTCCAAACAACACCTATAAAGCCTTATAATATGAGTAATAGGTTCTCCAAAGTAGGGTGTTGCTCACTATACCTGGGATAATAAGGTAGGTTTATGAAACTTATATGTTAATGTTTGGTTTAACTCAACAAAACTATCAAAATAATTTTGGGCTTTGAAGCTAAGAGATTGGTTATAAACAAAGAGTTGTTAACCTATATTCCAAGAATTATAAATTGTTATAATTAGTAAAAGTGGTTTACTTACCTCAATTACTATATATTAATGGCAGGGCCAAAGTCCGTTTAATTATAGTGAGAGGGGATCTTGGTCATTTCTCTATTCAATATGGGTTTATATTTTGAATAAAGTATTAATAGTTGTTTAAATTTGTTTAAATATCTATTGTT
The DNA here is from genome assembly GCA_947645195.1 of Patellifolia procumbens. Taxonomy (NCBI): domain Eukaryota; kingdom Viridiplantae; phylum Streptophyta; class Magnoliopsida; order Caryophyllales; family Amaranthaceae; genus Patellifolia; species Patellifolia procumbens. The sequence goes on along the minus strand of CANSGD010000776.1, from coordinate 76,593 downwards.
GATAAACATATTAATTGAATCTTTGTTTGTTATTTTGTTGTAGTAATTTCTTATAATTACAACCACAACTCTATATTTAATTTGCGCAGTTTTCTTGAAAAAGCAAAACTCAATCAAGAGAATTTCCTAGAAAGGGATATGGAGGATAAGAAGCCTAGAGCTTCTTCTTCAGATATTTATGTTATAGAAATTAACTTAACTACTTCTACATCATGGGTATTTGATACTGGATGTGGTTCTCACATTATCTGTAATGTGAAAGGACTTAAAAGAAGCAGGAGACTGGCTAAGGGAGCGAGTTGGCTATGGAGCTCGAGTTGCCGGTTGTGGTGGAAGTATTCAGTCTACCTTGGCCTTCGGGTCTAGTGTTGGAACTAAATAATTGTTATTATGTTTCAGCTATTACCAAGAACATTATTTCAGTTTCTATTTTAGATTCTGAGGGATTTTCATTCATCATAAAGAATAACAGTTTTTTTGTTTATTTAAATGATATATTCTATGTGACTGCTAAGTTCTTAAATGGTTTGTATGTTTTAGAATTATAAACGCATATCTATAACATAGACAACAATAAACACAAGTCAAAGAATCAAACCCAACATACCTATGACATTGTCGATTAGGCCACATAAATTCAAAACGAATTGAGAAATTGCATAAAGATGGAGTTCTCAAATCATTTGATTTCGAATCATTTGATGTTTGTGAGTTTTGCTTAATCGGGAAAATGACAAAGTCTACTTTCACCGGTTCGACTAAAAGGGCCAATGACCTCTTAGCCCTCAAGCATACTGATGTACGTGGACCTACGAGTACATTGGCTAGCGGGAGGGTATAGTTACTTCATTACTTTTACTGATGATGTAAGCAGATATGGATATGTTTACCTAATGCGGCATAAGTCGGAGGCCTTTGAGAAATTAAAGAATTCTAGAATGAAGTACAAAACCAACTTGGTAAGAAGATTAAAGCTCTACGATTTGATCATGGAGGGGAATAATTGAGACAAGAATTCAGTGTTCATCTGAAAAGATTGTGGAAATACTTTCACTATGGACTCCAGGAACTCCACAAATTAAATGGTGTTTTCGAGAAAAGGAATCGCACCCTATTAGATATGGTACGATCGATGATGAGTCTTCCAGATCTCTCTATCTCCTTTTGGGGATTTTCTCTTGAAACAGTTGTGTTTACACTCAACAGGGCTCCATCTAAAGCAGTAGATAAGACTTCTTATGAGATATAGTGAGGAACCGTTCCAAAAATGTCTTTTCTAAGGGTTTGGGGGTGTGAAGTTTATGTAAAACGTTTACTATCTGAAGAACTAGCACCCAAATTTGACAAGTGTCTCTTTGTGGGATATCCCAAAGAGACCAAGGGGTATTATTTCTTCCACCATAGCGAAAATAAAGTGTTTGTTGCTCACCATGGTGTCTTCCTTCAAAATGAGTTTATTTCCAAGAAGACAAGTGGGAGAAATGTATATGAGCAACAAATGGGTGAGGTTAACACCTCATTTCAGTTTCTAGATCTCCAGGAATGATATGGACTTTTCTTTGTTACATGGACATAAAAAAGGAAACAATAAGATGACTGTGAGATTTACCTCAATTGGAACAGGGAGGTTCCAATTAGGCAAAAGGAAGTAGTCTAAAAAATCAAACAAAAACTAGAAAAGTAGTCGTCCCCCCCGCCAATGGCGCCAAAAACTTAATGTATTTTAAATATATGCCGCAAGTGTACAGTGTATGTTGTTTGTAGAGACTTTGCACGTACGGGTCGAATCCACGGGGAGATGGGTTTCATAGTTTAAGTTTAACTAGAAAAGCTACTTCATATGACATCAAGGAAGAATTAATTGCACTACCAACTAACACTATTGAAGGCAGAATTAAATCAAGGGTTTATCCAATAATTAAAAGCCTGGGCATTAGTTTGGTCTAACATGCTTATGCCAATCAAAGGGGTTCAAAAGACTAATAATACCTACGTTTAGAGTCGAGCAATTAGAGCAAGAGTTAATCTTATGGTCGGGGCTTAACATTCATAATTTAACATATGTAGTATGATCACACACATAATTAGAAGTACAAGTGTGTTATAGGCGTCTAAAAGTGGGACTGGTCTGTACAAAATTATTAGCCAGACGCAATTCATGAAATTGGCTACTGACATAAATCACGGATCAAGAAAAAATACACTATAACTGATGTAATCACAACCTACATACTAATAAAAATTCAAAGAATAATCATGGTCTAAATATGGCTTCCCTCCCTAAAACCCTAGATAGACGACTACTTGCTCATGATCAAACAAACAATGACAAATCTAATATAAAATCTATAATTTGCATGATGAACGAATATTTAACTATGTTCAAACAGTTAGAGATTAAGAAAGAAACTAACAATGAATAAGCAATCTGGAGGTTCGATCTCCTCGGGTAGTAAAAACTAATGGGTTCTATTTAAAACTCTGAACAAAAGGCTGTATAATAAAAATTTCTGACATGATAATGTAATCCCCCATAATTTTATGTCTTTTATAAATATATTTATATTTATAAATATTTTTCATATTTATTTAATTCAATTATTTGATAGTTGACCTTTATGAAAGTCAAACAATTATTTTAACGTTTTAAACAATCATATATATTTTAGGAAACATTGTAGGGAATAAGTCAACTTTTTCTCGGTCTTCTTTTAATCAGTTAAACTTTGAATAATCCTAAAATTAGTTAATCTTCTACGGGTATTTGCTTTTAACAAGTTAAAACCGGTTTAAGAACACAAAAATGGTTGGGGATGGAAAGTAGAAGAAGGGAAGGAACACAAAAATAATAAATTAAAATTTAAGAAAAACCTCACATATTACCGGTTGAATAATTTATAAGTCATTTGACTTGTTAAAATTTTAAGTAATATCAAAGTTAACGTCAGAATTATCCAAAGTTTAACTTATTAAAAAAAGACCGCGAAAAGGTTGACTTATTCTTGACAATTTTTCCTTACTTATTGGGTTGGACTTTGAAGTTATTAAATATATATTTGGGTTTTGGGTAATGTTTTAAATTAATTCTACTTATGGGTTGAGGAGCCCAAATCACCCTTTAATCCTGATGATCAAGTCCTTCTCTAATCTATCTTTATTGCTTTCTAGTTAATAAGGTCATAGTTAGTTATTTTTAATTAAGTCATTTTAATTTCAGAAAATAGAGGGGCCGAAATTTGCCTATTTTCGGTTCTCATTAGTGTTTTGAGTCCTTGTTCTTCAAGTATTGCAAGTTGTAGTTGAGTTGTAATATTTCCTAAGATCATGTTCACACTAGGCGTGTGAAAGGAAATATAGAGCTGATTATTTCGGTCCTCTTAAGGGGGATTGATTCTATCTTCTCCTTTATTTTCTCCTATATTTTAGGGATTACTTAGCAAGTTGATTAGATTATAAACTCTTGAGATTCTTTGCTGATTTTCGGCCTAGGGTTTGATTGGAGAACAAGTAGTTTCTTTTGTAATATTTATATTCATTTGATGATCAATAAAAAGATAGTGTGTGATTTGATTAAAAACTTGACTTGAATGTTAATTGTTATTCAGGAGTGTTTATTGCTTAGTGATAATCTACTTAAATCCAGGAGTGGTTTAAGTGAGATTAAGAGTTAATGAAAAAGGTTCAGGAGTGTTCTTTTTATTAACATATCCACAAAAAAAAAAAAAAATTCGGACTTAGATTAAAATTTAAGTTCATTGCTTTGGAGTTCTTGAATGTTACTTCCTCATTGGAGTCACATTCATATCAAGTGGTATCAGAGCCAGATGAGGAAGGGAAGTTTCTTGGTTGTTTTGTTCATCCGAGTACAAACAGTTTTCTGGTACGTTTTCTTTCCATTCGTTTTCCCGATTGAAAATGTCTTTGTAGGTGTTTCTTGTTCCTAAAATGGTCTATCTCAAGTCTAATTTACTGTCCTAAAATTTTGTAGAATTTGGATTTCATTTGATATAGTTTCGAGATTGTTTTTGTGAAACGTGCGAATTTGGTGCGAATCTGGCGCGACTGAATTGAAATTTAAACTGCGAATAAGTTACTTTGTATTTTTGAGTGATTCCAATTGGAGGTGTTTCCTAACATCCAAAATTTGCTTTTGCTAAATTTTCATAATTTTTGACGAAGTGTAGAAACTGCAGTTTATTTTCCAAGTTGGGTCAGTTTTCTGGGTTTTCTAGACAGTTTTTGAGTACGTTTTTGGTCACAAATCATGGGGGAATCATCTGAAATCCTTAAACTACTTAATAATCTTAGTCTTAATATGGATGCTTTTGAAGCTTATAGACATGAGGCCCAAAAAACAAGTTAATGCTTCAACTTCCATTGTTATGAAAAAACAAAATCATATGTGGCCTGGGGAATCCGATGAGGAATCTGAAGAACAAAGTTATCAACCACGTCCCTTTGATGATGATAGAGGGTTGAAACTAGACCTACCCAAATTTGCAGGAGATTCGGATCCAGTGGTGTTTCTTGATTGGGTTAGGCAAATTGAAAGAGTATTTGACTATAAGGAGTATGATGATCGAAAAAGATACAAACTTGCTACTATGAAACTGACCAAGTATGCATCTTTATGGTTGGAAGGGTTCAAAGCCCGAAGAAAGAGAGATGAAAAGAACAAGTGAACACTTGGACTAGTTTGAAGAAGAAATTCAGAGCCAAATTTCTTCCTAGAGAGTATGAGCAAGAGCAATACATAAAGCTCATATCTTTGATGCAAGAGACTCTTAGTGTGGCTGATTACACACGAGAATTTGATAGATTGTGTTTAGTTTGTGATATGCACGAAAAAGAAGCTTTGAAGATCGCAAGGTACATCAAAGGCTTGGCAAGGCAAATTGCGGATCAAGTACAAGTGGCTTACTATGTCACATTTGAGGATGTTTGTAAGTTAGCCTTGAAATTTGAGGCTAGAACAAGGGGAAATCGAAACCTAACTATGGTTTCAAGCCTTGTCTTAAGGAAAGCAATGAGAGTTCTTCATCTTTTCTTGGGGGAGGGGATAAAACTTCACCATTTCTACCTAAGGAAGAGAAGAAGATCGAAAAACAAAAAGTCTTGGTTCCAAGAGAAGAGTTCGAGAATAGGAGAAAGTGCTTCAAGTGTCAAGGTAAGGGTCACATAGCAAGTGAATGTCCTAGCAAACGAGCACTTACTTTGAAACAATACCACGCCATGCCTGAGGAAGAAGAGGTTTATGAGTTTATTGCTGAAGAAGAGAATGTGGAGGAAGAAGAAGAGGATGCCTTTGTGGAAGATGACACTAAACTGATTGGTGTTGTGAGAAAAGTTTTACATGTTGATTGTCCTCCTAATCAAGAACAACGAGAGGATTTATTTCATACACGTTGCAAAGTAGGTGATAATACTTGTAATGTAATTATTAATAGCGGTTCTTGCACTAACGTTGTTTCTTGTGATGTATTAGACAAGTTAAATCTTCTTAGTAGGGAACATCCACTACCCTATAAGTTGAGTTGGCTTGATAATAAAACTGGACTAAAAGTGACTAAACAGGCTTTGATTTCGTTCTTTATTGGAATCTACAAAGATGAGCTATGGTGTGATGTACTCCCCATGAGTGCTTGTCACCTTTTGCTAGGAAGACCATAGCAATTTAATAGGAAAGTCATCCATGAAGGGGACACAAATGTCTATTCAGTTTTGGTGGGTTTGAGGAGGGTACGCTTGCAACCATTAACTCCCAAAGAAATCATGTCCAAGAAGAAAGGAGATTCAAATATTCGAGAAGTGGCAAAGGAATTAAGCGACATGCTACATCAAAACAAAAAGGAAAGGCGTGCTGCCATTTTGAGCTTGAGAAAGAAACCGCCCTTTGAGGTTGGTGATTATGTGTTTTTGAGTTTGAATGCCCAAAAAGTGTTCAACAATTCGAAGAGGAAGCATGAAGCCATTGAAGAAGGTCCATTTAAGGTAGTCCATCGAGAAAATCATGATACATTTCAAATATTGTTTGGCAAAGGGGTTTGTGCATCCATGAGAGCTTGTGATCTTGTTTCTTGTACTTTGGAAGGAACTTGAGGACAAGTATGCTTTTAAGAGGGAGGGAATGATGCGGATTCAATCATGCATAGTCCTTTTCTAATCTATCTTTATTGCAATCTAGTTAATAAGGTCATAGTTAGTTATTTTTAATTAAGTCATTTTAATTTCAGAAAATAAAGGAGCCGAAATTTGCCTATTTTTGGTTCTCATTAGGGTTTTGAGTCCTTGTTCTCCAAGTATTGCAAGTTGTAGTTGAGTTGTAATATTTCCTAAGATCATGTTCACACTAGGCGTGTGAAAGGAAAGAAAGGGCTGATTATTTCGGTCCTCTTAAGGGGGGATTTGATTCTATCTTCTCCTTTATTCTCTCCTAGATTTTAGGGATTACTTAGCAAGTTGATTAGATTGTAATCTCTTGAGATTCTTTGCTGATTTTTGGCCTAGGGTTTGATTGGAGAAAAAGTAGTTTCTTTTGTAATATTTATATTCATTTGATGATCAATAAAAAGATAGTGAGTGATTTGATTACAAACTTGACTTTGAATGTTAATTGTTTCTCTCAATTAATTTTCGCCCACTAATTGATATTCAGGAGTGTTTATTACTTAGTGTTAATCTACTTAATTCCAGGAATGGTTTAAGGGAGATTAAGAGTCAATGAAAAAGGTTTAGGAGTGTTCTTTTTAATTAACATATCCACAAAAAAATACAAAAAAAATCGGACTTAGATTAAAATTTAAGTTCATTGCTTTGGAGTTCTTGGATGTTACTTCTCTTTGGAGTCACATTCATATCAGATGGAAAGTAGAAGAAGGGAAGGAACACAAAAATTATAAATTAAAATTTAACAAAAGCCTCACATATTACCGGTTGAATAATTTATAAGTCATTTGACTTGTTAAAAGTTTAAGTAATATCAAAGTTAACTTATTCCAGGATTATCCAAAGTTTAACTTATTAAAAGAAGACTTATTATTGACAATTTTTTCTTACTTATTGGGTTGGACTTTGAAGTTATTAAATATATACTTGGGTTTCGGGTAATTTTTTAAATTATTTCTACTTATGGGTTGAGGAGCCCAAAGCACTCTTTAATCCTGATGATCAACTTAAAGCCCAATTCTACCATAACCAACTTGTAATAGGTTTTTAAGCAAATCTTTAAATACCTCATTAAACCCAAATTTTCCACACTCTTATTTTCTCTCTTTTTCCTTTCCACTCGCCGACACTCACTCTCTCCCTGTCCCTTGCTTTTAGGGTGCCACATCCACACCACCCTCACCTCTTTCTCTGGTCTCCGGCCACACGCATCACCGCATCTCCTCTCCTCTTTGTTGCCTCGTAGCACTTGATCCCTCTCTTCTTTTCTCCTCGGCTCACGCGAGCCACTTCTCGCAGCCCAGCAGTAGCAGCGCGTTGTAGCACGCGCCACCACTGCCCAGCCACAAACGCCGTCCCACGTGTGTCCTTCCTCTTGTTTTCGGTTTTTCGTGTTTTTTTCTTGTTATGTCGTATTCCTTTTCTCCTCTATTATATATCTTAATTAGTTTGTTAATTGAAGTTGTGATTTGTAGTGTTTCACAAATAAAATTCATGACTTTATTGTTTTAATAAATAAATTTTAATTTTTATAATTTATGATTTTGAATTATAATTTCAGATTTATTGATTTACATTCAAAGTGAGTTTTAAATATAAAAGTAAAAGTTCTTAAGGTTTTTAAAGCCTAGTTTGATAGAATTATATTAAAGGTTTTTATAGGTTGAAACTTTAATGTTTTAAAAGGATTTTAAAACGAGTTTTGAAGCATTTTGAAATAATTATAATTATTGTTAATTAATTAAAGTATTGATTTGTGAATACTTTATTATTTAGTAGGCGGAGAATTGGCCTTGAGTGATGTCTAGAGTTCCTAAAGTGGCCTCTCATTTTGTCTACACAAGGTACGTACATGTCCTCATGTGTTAGACTAGTATCATGTCCTAAGGTTAGGATTTTATATAGTATCATAATTCATACAAAGCTATTGATTTATGGAATTATGTGTTGTTAAGCATGTTAATTGCCTATGTTGTTTATTACATAATTGAATGGATGTTTTGGTTCAAGCATGTTGATATCACGTACTTATATAGAGTTTTCTCCCTTATTTACAAGCTAATTTGTGCGTCATTGGAGCTCTTGGGAGCTATTTTGTGGTAACTATCGTATATAGTTGTGGTTTTGTATTTTAGTGTTGAATTGCAGGTTTTAGGGAGTTTTCTCCTTATTCCTGAGCCATTTGGAAGCAACCACGACTTTACGAGATGTTACGAGGCACGTAGGATGGCTCACAAGCTTTATGGGTAGTTTAGGAGGTCCCAAGACCCCTAAACGTGAAGATTAGGAAGCCAAAGAGTCAAAAAGGAGTTTCCGTGCACCGGTCGGGCAGAAATGGCCCGATCGGGCGAAGATTTATTGATCGGGTATGAAAGTTGCGGACCCGATCGGGCGAGGGTAGCCCGAACCGATCGGGTGAGGAAGCATGTCCCCAGACCCGATCGGGTGACCACCGCCCGATCCGATCGGGTCCTTTGCATTTTATGGTTGTTGCTGCTACGCCACAAAACGCCAAACGACAAGCTTGCTGGGCACCCGATCCACGACCCGATCGGGTGGGTGATCAGGTGGAGGCCCAGTTGGCCTGTCGCTGCTGCGCTGCTGTTATATCAAAGCCCAAACAAAGTTTGCTGAAATGGGTGTGGACCCGATCTGGTATTGTGCTCGGGCCCGATCGGGTCTGGTGCATTTGTCGCGAATTTCGTCTTTTGCTTCCTATTTTTAATTAGACTTGAGGGGTATTATAAATACCGTTTTCCTCATTATTTAGAGACATCATTTATTCATCTTTCATTAGCTTTAGACTAGTTTTATTCTTCATTGTTCTTAGTTAAATTCAAACACTTTAGATTAATTTAGAGGTGATCAAACCTATTTCAATTTCAATAAAGTTCCTGCTTTCCGTTAATTGGTATTCTTTCTTACCCTAATCTCTTTTATTATTCTCAATTGCTTAGTTTATTTATTTAATCGTTCATGATGCAATTGTTAGGGTTTCATATTAGTTTTGTCGTTGTTAATTTGATCATGTCTGAGCAGTCTCTTTCTAGGGTGTTAGATAGGAAAGCCATTTTTATATCATGATTGTGATTTAGACTCTTATTGATTTCTAGGGCTTGATTAGGGTGATTGTGATGTGGTTTGTTCTTTATTGAGTAATTTACGTTATTGCGCAGTTTCGTTGGTTGCTTGTGGTTTAATAGTTGTTTGCACAGATCCGTCTTACGACTAGAGGCCTAGGACACGTCAGTAGTTCTGATTACGTTAGTGAACATGCGGCGTATGTTGAACTATGAGCGTTAAGTCTTAACCATAGATCAACATAGGCTCTAATCCCCCGACACTTGACTTAGGTTTTGGTAGTAGTTGACCCTATTTGATTGGTATAAGCATGGTGGAGCGACCTAATACCCTAGACTTTTATTCCATAGTTTAATCCTCGATTTATTCCGTCTTCTGTAGTCTATTCTTTAGTTTAATTATTTCTTCCCTGATTTCATCTGGAGTAGCTGAATCGGTTGAATATTAATTTAGAAACTCTGTCTCCCTGTGGATTCGACCCTGCTTCCACTGACTACCTAGTTAGAGGTCCGTAGGTTTATTTTTGATTAGGTGATACGACTAAAACCTGTCAAATTTTGGCGCCGTTGCCGGGGAGACGGCTAGTTCTCTAAGTTTTTATTTAATTATTTGGTCTACTTCTCTGTACCTCATTGGAACTTCATTGTTTCAATCGAGGTACCCTTTACTGCTGCTTTTTGTTTCTTTTGTATGCCCAGGTCCCAAAGAAACGGTTCCCCCATTCCAGCGGACCCCGATCTTGATAGGACAATCAGGCGGATCCGAAAGATAAAGCAGAAAGAAAAGCAGTCTGTTCAGCTGAACATCTCTGGAACAGACACCTTGAGTTCAGTTATGTCAAAATCACTGAAGTCATATGGGGTGCCCAACCCAGATGGTCTCTCCACTGGACCTACTATGCCCACCATTGCCGCGGCAAATTTTGAGATTAAGCCTGGACTCATCAGCATGGTCCAGCAAAATCAGTTTGGTGGGCATCCTACTGAAGATCCGGCAAATCATCTGCAACGGTTTCAACAACTTTGTCGAACCGTTAAACATGCCGGCGTCACTCCAGATCAGTTAAAAGTCATGTTGTTCGAGTTTTCTTTGAGAGATAGAGCCCAGAAGTGGTTGAACGATGTGCAGGAAACTGAATGGAGTGAGATTTCTGCTGCATTTCTGAGAGAGTATTACCCACCTACTAAAACAGCAGAAATCAGAAATAAACTAGCCACGTTTTCCCAAGAGCCTGATGAAACATTAAGGGAAGCGTGGGCTAGGTTTAGAGATCTACAGAGAGAGTGTCCACACCACAATATGGACAAATGGTTCTTGACGCAGACATTCTACAATGGTCTACAGCCTCAGACGAAGTGTATTGTTGATTCGTCTGCAGGAGGAGTGTTTTTAGACAAGGCAGTTGATGAGGGTTATAAATTCATATCAAATCTTGCAGCCAATGACCATTCATCATCTAGGAGTTTGACTAAGAAGGTACTTGAAGTTGACGCTATTTCATTGCTTACATCTCAGATGGCACAACTGACTCAGCAACTAATGAAGTCTTCTAGTTCGACACCTCCGCCTATGAGCATCAATGCTATGTCTGCCGTAGCACCCATTACCTCATCTTACTGCGAGGTATGTGGTGTACAGGGTCACTTTGGGCATGACTGTCAGTTCAGTCAATTTCAGATGGAGCAGGCAAACGCCTTTCAACAAAGGCCGCAAACCTTTCCCCCTCCACATAACTACCAAAATCCACAAAACTATCAACCTCCACCTCCACAAAACTATCCTAAACCCTCATACCATCAAGCCCCACAAAACTTTCAAAGACCCTCTTCACAAAACTTCCACAACCACAATAATTTCCAAACCCCACAAAATTTTCCCACCCCACCTCCACAAAACAACAACCCACAAGAGCCTAGCAATTTTGAACTGATGAAACTGATATTGTCTATGCAAAAGGCAAATGAGGAAAAACGGAGGGCCCAAGAGGAAGCACGGAGGGCCCAAGAGAAGCACATCCAACTTCTCGAGGCTCAAGTTGCTCAGTTGGCAGAATCTAATGCACAGAGGCAGCACGGACAATTGCCAGGGCAACCAGTTCAGAGAGAACATGTGAATGCCATCACTCTTCGTAGTGGCATTGCATATGATGCCCCTCCAGTGCCCATTGATGAGGTTACCCCAACTGCGGGGAAGAAGAGGGTGGTAGAGGAAGGATAAAAGAAGAATTCGACGTCTGAAGTCGATTTGTCTGCAGAAGCTGAACAGACAGGGAAGAAAAATGAGAAGGTTTCTGAAACGCCTTTTACACCAAGGCTACCTTTTCCTCATAGGATGCAACAGTCCAAGGTCGATCAGCAGTTTGGTAAGTTCTTGGCTATGGTCAAGAACCTTGAGGTAACAATTCCTTTCACAGATTTAATTACCCAAGTGCCTGTTTATGCCAAATTTCTGAAAGACATGATCATTAAGAAAAGAGACTTTGGTGGGGTAGAACGTGTCGCTCTTACTGAAGAGTGTAGTGCTTTTATCCAAAATAAAACCCCATCAAAGTTAAAAGATCCTGGTAGTTTTTCTATACCCTACCATCTTGGACGTATTTTTATTGATAATTTGTGTGATTTAGGTGCTTCTGTTTCTGTTATGCCATTGACTGTTTATAAGAAACTGAACATGGGAGCCCTTAAATGCACACAAATTACTTTACAGATGGCAGATCGTTCTATAAAATACCCTCTAGGTGTTTTAGAGGACGTTCCTGTTAGGGTAGGGAAATTCTATATGCCTGTTGATTTTGTGGTATTAGATATGGGTGAGGATGCCCAGATTCCTATTATCTTGGGTAGGCCATTTTTGTGTACTGCTGGAGCTGTAATTGATGTCAAGTCTGGGTCTTTAACTCTTAGTGTTGGTGATGATAAAGTGATGTTTAAACTAACCAATGCTGTTAAGGCACCTATGCTTGAACAATCTTGTTGCTGGGATGAGGTTTTGGATGAAGTAGGTGTGGAGAAGGTTCTAATTCCACCTAAGGTTGCCTCGCCGTCTGGAGGCATTATCAAGAACATTTGGAGGAGAAAGATGTTTGATGAGGGTGGCACTCATTGCCAAGCCCCTCCTATTTGAGAGAGGGAGGATTATGGTCGTGCGGGACCTTTATAAACCAGCGCTGTGCGAGAGCCAACTCGTATTTTTCTTTCCCTTTTCCTTTTCTTTTTATTTTCCTTCTTTTTGTGAGCCAGAGTGAGGGTACTAACATTGTTTTTCCTCTTAGCATAGTCCTTATCACCTTTTGGCATTGAGGACACTGCCAAGTTCAGCTTGGGGGAGGAGTTCTGTTTGTATTCCCTATCTCTTTTACTGCTTTCTAGAATAATTTTACTGCTTTCGAAAAATACTGAAAAAATCAAAAAAAAAATGGTTCCCATGACTGGTTTAGTTGCCTCCCTGTGCCCCTAGTTGTGCTCTATTTGAAAATGATTTGACTTTGTTTTCTGGATAGCTGGGCATTTGTGATCTTAAGGCTATGATTTGATGTTTGATTGCTATGATTTCGAGCATTTTTGGATTATATTAGACCACTTTGTGCTGCATACCTGAATTGGTTAGACTGTGAGGCCTCTTTGTAGCCTATTGGATTCATATTATTATCCAGTCTATTCTTGTGTGTTAGTTCCTCTTTAGTGGATTGATCTTGACTTTGACTTCGTACTTGTCTGATTTTAGATGACTTGTAGCATGTGCTGTGATAGAGGCGTTCTTTTGTCTTATTCTTGAGCTTCAGAGTGAGTTTTTGATATACTTTTATCCTCCTTAGCCCCGCTGAGCCTAATGACTTGTTTCGTGTTACTTAAACCCCTATTATGAGCCAAAAGCCTTCACTTGATATTATTCCAAGCCTAGCTTGGGGAGCTTTTGTATGGGTTGAGTTTGAGATTGGTTTGTTGGTTTAGTTTGGTTTTTGAGGAATTTAAAAGTGTATTTGCTGTGGTTTGAGAGTGAGAAAGAGAAAAGAAAAAGCAAGTTTAGAGTTGCGTGAATGAAGTTCAGAAAAATGAAAGAAAAATGAAATGAAAATTCAAAAGAATTCTAGTTCTTTCATTCACGTACGTTCATAAAGGAATATTCGCTCCATTGCTAGAAAATTGGGTTTGTTATGAGCTTTTCATTGATTTATGAGAGTTGGGTTACTTTACATGGTTCTATGGTGATTGTTGGGAGTTGTGTAGGTCATCTTAGGCCTTGTTTGAATGATTCATGCTCCCCCTTTCTTGGTTTTTCCACCACATTACCCAAAAGTATCCCTACCTCTCGCCTAAGCCCCATTACAACCCTATAAAGTCCTCTTGAGCTTATGTCTGCATTGTTCATTTGATTGATTTCGAGTCAGTTTGTCAAAGCTAGGGAGTATTTCTGCTAATTGAGTCGACTTGACTAGGTTGAGCGTCATTGAACCTTCTTAAACACATGAGAGTGTGAGTGGGAAGGGTACTTATGGTCGGGTTGGTGAGTGTTCGGGCATATTCTTTGCCTGCCACAAAATAGAGAGGAGTGACACCCTTGTGAGAGCCTTTTCAGGATTTGTATGCCTTGTGGACGCTTGAGTTTGATAAATTGCTTGAGTGATTGGTGGTTGGATGGATTTGATTAGCCAAACTTGAATTATGCCTGCTTGAACGATTCTTAGTCTTAAAAATGTTTTGAGCTTTGATTTGTTTGTATCTATGGGGTGAGGCAATATATTCCATGTTCATGTTCTGTTTGCTTGAGGACAAGCAAAGGTTTAGCTTGGGGGAGTTTGATATCACGTATTTATATAGAGTTTTCTCCCTTATTTACAAGCTAATTTGTGCGTCATTGGAGCTCTTGGGAGCTATTTTGTGGTAACTATCGTATATAGTTGTGGTTTTGTATTTTAGTGTTGAATTGCAGGTTTTAGGGAGTTTTCTCCTTATTCCCGAGCCATTTGTAAGCAACCACGACTTTACGAGATGTTACGAGGCACGTAGGATGGCTCACAAGCTTTATGAGTAGTTTAGGAGGTCCCAAGACCCCTAAACGTGAAGATTAGGAAGCCAAAGAGTCAAAAAGGAGTTTCCGTGCACCGATCGGGCCGAAATGGCCCGATCGAGCGAAGATTTATTGATCGGGTATGAAAGTTGCGGACCCGATCGGGCGAGGGTTGCCCGATCCGATCGGGCGAGGAAGCATGTCCCCAGACCCGATCGGGAGACCACCTCCCGATCCGATCGGGTCCTTTGCATTTTATGGTTGCTACTGCTACGCCACAAAACGCCAAACGACAAGCTTGCTGGGCACCCGATCCACGACTCGATCGGGTGGGTGATCGGGTGGAGGCCCAGTTGGCCTGTCGCTGCTGCACTGCTGTTATATCAAAGCCCAAACAAAGTTTGTTGAAATGGGTGTGGACCCGATCGGGTATTGTGCTCGGGCCCGATCGGGTCTGGTGCATTTGTCGCGAATTTCGTCTTTTGCTTCCTGTTTTTAATTAGACTTGAGGGGTATTATAACTACCATTTTCCTCATTATTTAGAGACATCTTTTATTCATCTTTCATTAGCTTTAGACTAGTTTTATTCTTCATTGTTCTTAGTTAAATTCAAACACTTTAGATTAATTTAGAGGTGATCAAACCTATTTCGATTTCAATAAAGTTCCTGCTTTCCGTTAATTGGTATTCTTTCTTACCCTAATCTCTTTTATTATTCTCAATTGCTTAGTTTATTTATTTAATCGTTCATGATGCAATTGTTAGGGTTTCATATTAGTTTTGTCGTTGTTAATTTGATCATGTCTGAGCAGTCTCTTTCTAGGGTGTTAGATAGGAAAGCCATGTTTATACCATGATTGTGATTTAGACTCTTATTGATTTCTAGGGCTTGATTAGGGTGATTGTGATGTGGTTTGTTCTTTATTGAGTAATTAACGTTATTGCGCAGTTTCGTTGGTTGCTTGTGGTTAATAGTTGTTTGCACAGATCCGTCTTACGACTAGAGGCCTAGGACACGTCAGTAGTTCTGATTATGTTAGTGAACATGCGGCGTATGTTGAACTATGAGCGTTGAGTCTTAACCATAGCTCAACATAGGCTCTAATCCCCCGACACTTGACTTAGGTTTTGGTAGTAGTTGACCCTATTTGATTGGTATAAGCATGGTGGACCGACCTAATACCCTAGACTTTTATTCCATAGTTTAATCCTCGATTTATTCCGTCTTCTGTAGTCTATTCTTTAGTTTAATTATTTCTTCCCTGATTTCATCTGGAGTAGCTGAATCGGTTGAATATTGATTTAGAAACTCTGTCTCCCTGTGGATTCGACCCTGCTTCCATTGACTACCTAGTTAGAGGTCTGTAGGTTTATTTTTGATTAGGCGATATGACTAAAACCTGTCACATGTTTGGGAAAGTAAGTTTATTTATTAATTCATATGAGGGAGTTAATAAATATGTTTATTATTGGATTATGAAATATTCAAATTGTTTTCCCTTATGCTTATCTAATTACTTCTCAAAGGCCGAGGACTTTGTGGGTAAGTTGGATTGGTATCATTATTATTATTTTATTAATTTGGAAGGAACGAGGGCTTTGTAGGTTAAGTTGTACCTTTGTCTTTGGATATTTCGATTGTTGATTTTAGTCAACAAATAAATTGAGGATTAATTCTTGGTCAATCGGTTTTGTTTGATCACGATGTATAATCCTAAGATAAAATCTGGAACTTGTTGTATCCATGATTATTTGTTGGTTGTCTTTGTAAGAGTCCAACATTGAATAATATATAAATACTTAAAGTGGAAGTGAATAACAATAGCTTTAGATTTGTGCACGGCTGAAGTTTTGGACTACTATGAGTTGGAGTACATAGTGGTAGCCCATGGCTTTGCCTGGGGCCATCACCGTACCATATTTTCTATTAAAAGGTTCCTCGTTATTGTAGGTCATGGGGATTACGGAGTCGCGCCCCTAATTCGTCTTCTAAATCGGAGACAAGATTTGGTTAGACAACTCGATCCATTGACTATTCAATTTATTAAATGAATTATCTTTGTAGTCTTGTGAAGTCAAGTTATTTCTTGATCCGTTGTTTTATTTATATCATTATTGATCATGCTTATAATTTTCTTTCTAGTACCATGCTAGGTTTGCGTGGTTTATGCTGTGTTGTATGTACTCAACTTTGCTGATTACGTGCCTTCTTATGTGTCGATAATGGTTGTGCTATTGATCGTGTTATGACCCTTACATGGCAAGCAGTCCATCGATTGAGTATTTGCCTATAGGTTTGAAGAGGGTGCATTCATACTCATCATTAGGGAATTGATGTTGATGAGAGATTACTTTCTCTTCCCATTGCTTATTTTATTTATGTCTTGATTTCTAAGTTACTTTATGGATTAATTATTTTAAGTTATTTAAGTTGGTTTTAAAGTAAGTTTGATGTTTGGATAAGATTTTGACAAGTAGTATAGTTTTAGGTATTTATTTTAATGTGTACCGCAACAAACTATTACATTTCCGCAGCAAACTAATGTCGATGCATTTTCACACGAGGGGGATAATGCCTTGATAATTTTCTTTGTTTAGTTGGAAAATATATATGTTTATAAAAAAGAAAATTGTCGGTGTGTTACCAAGTGGTATCTTGAAGCTTAGGTTTTATTGGTCTTTTGTGGCAAACTATTTTTTTTGGCGCCTAGTTATTTTCAAAGATAGATTTTTATGAAAACAAGCTCCTACTTATTCATTTTCTTAAATTTCTTTTAAAGAATTTGAAGTCTATTTTTAGGAAAGGTTTGAATTACATTTTGGTTTGAAATTTTTAATGGTCCGAATTTTATTTAATATTTTTTGGTTTTTGTTTTATTTTCCGGAAGTTAGAATTTCAATTTTTTTATTTTCGGTTTTCTTTTGAATTTCCGAAAATTATTTTATTTTGTTTTATTTTCGTCTTTTTGGAATTAAATTCTGAAATTAATTTTATTTTGTCAAAAAAAATTTTATTTATTTTCCGTATTGGTTAAGATTTTTTCGAAAGTTTTGATTTTGAAATTATTTATCCTATTTTTGTCCTGCTTATTTATCTAAGTGAAATGGGTAGATTAGGAAGGGCATATAGGATAGAAATATCATATGTCTGCACTTAAATATTGTGTTGAGTTGGTTTCTTATCTGCTAATTTGTTCAGCTGCTTTATGTCTGCGAGCCTATTCCTTTAGTTTATTGTTGCTTAGTCTATTTAGTACTTCTTGTCTCTACAACTATTTTTTGTCTGTTCAGCTATATTGAATCTATTCAATTGGTTTTAGTCTGCATGCCTGTTCAGTCGTTTTTTGTCTGAGTGGTTGGTGAATATTTGGATCATGCTTACGTGTTTAAGTACATGTTTTCTTCGTTGATTATATGTTTAGTTGTTTTATTCGTAACTTTAAATTTTACTCGTCTATTTATTATTGTAGGGGATCTACGCTAAGTGAGAGCATTGTTCATTACAGATGTCTTGCTCAACAATAGATGAACCATAAGCATGGTTGGTAGTGAAATAAAAAACATTATCGCTTTTATTATTCTTCGGGCCGGTTCGTTATCGTTTTTTGTTTTTCGTTTTCAGTTTTTTTGAAAAAAAAAACATAAAATAGGAAACTACAAGAAGTGGTTTTCACTTGTTAGTTATCAGTTTTCAAAATCAACATGTTTCTAATTAGTGTGACTATTTTTTAATTTATTATAGGACATGTACGATATTACTTTCTAATACCAAAATCGAAAAAACTTAAAACAACAGTGATACCGAACGGACCCGAAGCTTAATGATGTGTTTTAAATGTAATACCGCAAGTGCACGGTGTCTGTTGTTAGCAGAGCCTTGCAAGTATGGGTCGAATCCACAGGGAGACAGGTTTTCAGAGTTAATATTCAATCAAACAACTACTTGAGACAAAATGAAGGAGAAAACAATTGAACTACTGCTAAGCTAATGAAACCAGGATTAAATCAAGGATTATCAAATAATAAAAAGCCTAGAGCATTAGTTCGGTCCACCATGCTTATACCAATAAAACGGGTTCAAATGACTAATAATACCTAGGTCGAGAGTCGAGCAATTAGAGCATATGTTAAGCCTACGATCAAGTCATAATGCTCATAATACAACATATGCAGTATGATCGCTCACATGATCATAATTAATAGTGTGTTTTAAGCCTCTAAAAGTAAGCCTACGATCGGGTCATACTCAAGTTGCTAGACGTAATTCATGAAACTGCGCAATAACATAAACCACGGATTCAAGAATAAATCACACTATAATTGTCCTAATCACAACCTAGAACTAATAGAAATTCAAATAACTGTTATATAATATGAGCACTATAAGAGGGGGGTGAATTATAGTGAGAGAATATGCTATACTTTTTGCGGAAATAAAGCTAGCTAGGGAATACGAAAAGGGAACACGAGATATTTTTGCGAGGAAAAACTTCCTAGGCCCAATAGGAAGAACGACCTCAACCACAAGGGATTTTGACTCTAAACTTTCCACTATAATAGGTCAAACGACTCTTTTTACAAACCTATTACTTTTCTCTCGGGCCACAACTTGAGTTCCTAAACTCAAGTTCCCAACAACAATTCCCACAATTGTTGTTCCTCTTGAACTTCCGTCGAAGTTCCTCTCTTTCTCTTTCTCACGCTTCACTCAAAGCTTGTCACACTTACAAGAGTTCACTCAAACCCTTACCCAAAAATACAATAAGTAAAACAATGGAAGAGTATAAACTCGAATAAATTAAGTATGAATTCTCTTAGGAACGGCACTGACTCCTTAAGACAACTAAGAATATTTGGCTAAGTCAGACAGACTTTCTTCCAAGGTTTAGGCGCCTATTTATAATGTACTTACGCAAGACCATAACTTATGTCCACTAATCCATGATGTCCATTACTTTAATTTATTTATTAGTTTTTATCAAACTTTTCTTCAGAAATAATTAACCACTAACCCTCTACTTAACTTAATAAAAAGAAGCAGTATGTAAAACGTGGTTTATAAATTTGAAGCTTAATTAAACTAATTTAAAATAAATTAAGGCTCAAGAAAATAGTCAATCCCACTAACCACTTCACTGTAAAACGTGTAGCAGTAAGGGAGAACGTGATATTTTGCTTGGGGAGTAATTAACTCATTTTCTTTAATTAGTTTTTAGGAAAATATATTTTATAAAGATCTTAAACATAACCGAAAATCATCATTAACTTTTAAAAGAAAATTCTTTTAAAACAGAAAATCAGATTAAGTTTTATAAATGAAATCTTTTGAATTACATAAAATAGAAAAGATAAGATTTAAAAGATTTTGATATTATCCTAATTAAATCAGAAAATAATTTTAAATAAATTCCTAACAAACTAACAACTAACTCCCTAAAGTTGTGGATCAAGTCAAAACTAACTAAGGACTCTCTAACAACCTTACTTGGGCGCACAACATGTTAGGCGCATGATATCACGTATTTATATAGAGTTTTCTCCCTTAATTACAAGCTAATTTGTGCGTCATTAGAGCTCTTGGGAGCTATTTTGTGCTAACTATCGTATATAGTTGTGGTTTTGTATTTCAGTGTTGAATTACAGGTTTTAGGGAGTTTTCTCTTTGTTCCCGAGCCATTTGGAAGCAACCACGACTTTACGAGATGTTACGAGGCACGTAGGACGGCTCACGAGCATTATGGGTAGTGTAGGAGGTCCCAAGACCCCTAAACGTGAAGATTAGGAAGCCAAAGAGTCAAAAAGGAGGTTTCCGTGCACTGATCGGGCAGAAATGGCCCGATCGGGCGAAGATTTATTGATCGGGTATGAACGTTGCGGACCCGATCGGGCGAGGGTTGCCCGATCCGATCGGGCGAGTAAGCATGTCCCCAGACCCGATCGGGTGACCACCGCCCGACCCGATCGGGTGACCACCGCCCGACCCGATCGGATGGAGTGCTGCTTGGTCTCGTTGCGGTGCTACAGGCGCTGTGGTGCTGCTGGGCTCGTTTGGTCATTTCACCCGATCCACCACCCGATCGGGCCGGTGATCGGGTGGAGGCCCATTGCTCATTTTTCCTGCTGAGTGCGTACAGGTCAAGAAACCAAAAGTTGGGCTGAATTTGTATTTGACCCGATCGGGTACTGTGCTCGGGCACGATCGGGTCTGGCGCCATTTGTCGCGATTTTCGACTTTTGCTTCCTATTTTTAATTAGACTTGAGGGGTATTATAAATACCTTTTTCCTCATTATTTAGAAACATCATTTTATTCATCTTCAATTAGCTTTAGACTAGTTTTATTCTTCATTGTTCTTAGTTCAATTCAAACACTTTAGATTAATTTAGAGGTGATCAAACCTATTTCGATTTCAATAAAGTTTCTGCTTTCCGTTAATTGGTATTCTTTCTTACCCTAATCTCTTTTTTTTCTCAATTGCTTAGTTTGTTTATTTAATCGTTCATGATGCAATTGTTAGGGTTTCATATTAGTTTTGTTGTTAATTCGATTATGAGTGAGTAGTCTCTTTCTAGGGTGTTAGATAGGAAAGCCATGTTTATACCATGATTGTGATTTAGACTCTTATTGATTTCTAGGGCTTGATTAGGGTGATTGTGATGTGGTTTGTTCTTTATTGAGTAATTAACGTTATTGCGCAGTTTTGTTGGTTGCTTGTGGTTAATAGTTGTTTGCACAGATCCGTCTTACGACTAGAGGCCTAGGACACTTCAGTAGTTCTGATTACGTTAGTGAACATGCGGCGTACGTTGAACTATGAGCGTTGAGTCTTAACCATAGCTCAACATAGGCTCTAATCTCCCGACTCTTGACTTAGGTTTTGATAGTTGTTGACCTTGTTTGATTGGTATAAGCATGGTGGACCGACCTAATACCCTAGGTTTTTATTCCATAGTTAATCCTTTGTTTAATTCGTCTTTCTTAGCTTAATCATTAGTTTAATTAATTCCTCCCTGATTTACTCTGGAGTAGCTGAATTGGTTGAATAATGATTTAGAAACTCTGTCTCCCTGTGGATTCGACCCTGCTTTCACTGACTACCTTAGTTAGAGGACCGTAGGTTTATTTTTGATTAGGTGATACGACTAAAACCTATCAAATTTTGGCGCCGTTGCCGGGGAGACGGCTAGTTTTCTAAGTTTTTATTTGATTATTTGGTCTACTTCTCTGTACCTCATTGGAACTTCATTGTTTCAATCGAGGTATGTTTTACTGCTGCTTTTTGTTTCTTTTGTATGCCCAGGTCCCAAAGAAACGGTTCCCCAATTCCAGCGGACCCCGATCTTACTAGGACAATCAGGCGGATCCGAAAGATAAAGCAGAAAGAAAAGCAGTCTGTTCAGCTGAACACCTCTGGAACAGACACCTTGGGTTCAGTCATGTCAAAGTCACTGAAATCTTATGGGGTGCCCAACCCAGATGGTCTCTCCACTGGACCTACTATGCCCACCATTGCCGCAGCAAATTTCGAAATCAAGCTTGGACTCATCAGCATGGTCCAGCAAAATCAGTTTGGTGGGCATCCTACTGAAGATCCGGCAAATCATCTGCAACGGTTTCAACAACTTTGTCGAACCGTTAAACATGTCGCGTCACTCCAGATCAACTCAAGGTCATGTTGTTTGAGTTTTCACTGAGAGATAGAGCCCAGAAATGGTTGAATGATGTGAAGGAAACCGAATGGAGTGAGATTTCTGCTGCATTTCTGAGAGAGTATTACCCACCCACTAAAACAGCAGAAATCAGAAATAAACTGGCCACGTTTTCCCAAGAGCCTGATGAAATATTACGGGAAGCGTGGGCTAGGTTTAGAGATTTACAGAGAGAGTGTCCACACCACAACATGGACAAATGGTTCTTGACGCAGACATTCTACAATGGTCTGCAGCCTCAGACGAAGAGTATTGTTGATTCGTCTGCAGGAGGAGTTTTTCTAGATAAGGAAGTGGATGTAGGCTACGAAATTCTATCAAACCTCGCAGCCAATGATCATTCCACTTCCCGAAGCCTCACGAGGAAGGTACTGGAGGTAGATGCCATTGCATTATTGACTTCGCAGATGGCGAAGCTGAGTCAACAGATTAACACCTTCAACTCCCCTTCCTTAGTAGCACCTCCTTTGAGTCTCAATGCTATGTCTGTCATAGCACCCATTACCTCATCTTACTGCGAGGTATGTGGTGTTCAGGGTCACTTTGGGCATGAATGTCAGTTCAGTCAACTTCAGATGGAGCAAGCAAATGCCTTCCAACAGGGACCACAAAATTTCCAACCTCCACATAGCTACCAAAACCCACAAAACTACCATCCTCCACCTCCACAAAACCATCCCAAACCCTCTTACTACCAAGCCCCAAAAAACTTTCAAAGACCCTCTTCACAAAACTTCCACAACCACAATAATTTCCAAACCCCACAAAATTTTCCCACCCCACCTCCACAAAACAACAACCCACAAGAGCCTAGCAATTCTGAACTGATGAAACTGATATTGTCTATGCAAAAGGCAAATGAGGAAGCACGGAGGAACCAAGAGAAGCATATCAAACTTCTCGAGGCTCAAGTTGCTCAGTTGGCAGAAACTAATGCACAGAGACAGCAGGGACAATTGCCAGGGCAACCCGTTCAGAGAGAACATGTGAATGCCATCACTCTTCGTAGTGGCATTGCATATGATGCCCCTCCAGTGCCCATTGATGAGGTTACCCCGACTGCAGGGAAGAAGAGGGTGGTAGAGGAAGGAAAAAGGACGAATTCGACGTCTGAAGTCGATTTGTCTGCAGAAGCTGAACAGACAGGGAAGAAAAAAGAGAAGGTTTCTGAAACGCCTTTTACACCAAGGCTACCTTTTCCTCACAGGATGCAACAATCGAAGGTCGATCAGCAGTTTGGTAAGTTCTTGGCTATGGTCAAGAACCTTGAGGTAACAATTCCATTCACAGATTTAATTACCCAAGTGCCTGTTTACGCCAAATTTCTGAAAGACATGATCACTAAGAAAAGAGACTTTGGTGGGGTAAAACGTGTCGCTCTTACTGAAGAGTGTAGTGCTTGTATTCAAAATAAAACCCCACCAAAGTTAAAAGATCCTGATAGTTTTTCTATACCCTGCCATCTTGGACCTATTTTTATTGATAAGGCTTTGTGTGATTTAGGTGCTTCTGTTTCTGTTATGCCATTGTCTGTTTATAAGAAACTGAACATGGTAGCCCTTAAATGCACACAAATCACTTTACAGATGGCAGATCGTTCTATAAAATACCCTCTAGGTGTTTTAGAGGACGTTCCTGTTAGGGTAGGGAAATTCTATATTCCTGTTGATTTTGTGGTGTTAGATATGGATGAGGATGCCCAGATTCCTATTATCTTGGGTAGGCCGTTTTTGTGTACTGCTGGTGCTGTCATTGATGTCAAGTCTGGGTCTTTAACTCTGAGTGTTGGTGATGATAAAGTGATTTTTAAACTAACCAATGCTGTTAAGACAACCTATGCTTGAACAATCTTGTTGCAGGGATGAGGTTTTGGATGAAGTAGGTGTGGAGAAGACTCCAATTCCACCTAAGGTTGCCGCACCGTCTGGAGGCATAGTCAAGAACATTTGGAGGAGAAAGATGTTTGATGAGGGTGGCACTCATTGCCAAGCCCCTCCTATTTGAGAGAGGGAAGATTATGGTCATGCAAGACCTTTATAAACCAGCGCTGTGCGAGAGGCAACTCGTATTTTTCTTTCCCTTTTCCTTTTCTTTTTATTTTCCTTCTTTTTGTGAGCCAGAGTGAGGGCACTAACATTGTTTTTCCTCTTAGCATAGTCCTTATCACCTTTTGGCATTGAGGACACTGCCAAGTTCAGCTTGGGGGAGGAGTTCTGTTTGTATTCCCTATCTCTTTTACTGCTTTCTAGGATAGATTTACTGCTTTCAAAAATACTGAAAAAATCAAAAAAAAATATATGGTTCCCATGAATGGTTTAGTTGCCTCCCTGTGCCTCTTGCTGTGCTCTATTTGAAAATGATTTGACTTTGTTTTCTGGATAGTTGGGCATTTGTGATCTTGAGGCTATGATTTGATGTTTGATTGCTATGATTTCGAGCATTTTTGGATTATATTAGACCACTTTGTGCTGCATACCTGAATTGGTTAGACTGTGAGGCCTCTTTGTAGCCTATTGGATTCATATTATTATCCAGTCTATTCTTGTGTGTTAGTTCCTCTTTAGTGGATTGATCTTGACTTTGACTTCGTACTTGTCTGATTTTAGATGACTTGTAGCATGTGCTGTGATAGAGGCGTTCTTTTGTCTTATTCTTGAGCTTCAGAGTGAGTTTTTGATATACTTTTATCCTCCTTAGCCCCGCTGAGCCTAATGACTTGTTTCGTGTTACTTAAACCCCTATTATGAGCCAAAAGCCTTCACATGATATTATTCCAAGCCTAGCTTGGGGGAGCTTTTGTATGGGTTGAGTTTGAGATTGGTTTGTTAGTTTAGTTTGGTTTTTGAGGAATTTAAAAGTGTATTTGCTGTGGTTTGAGAGTGAGAAAGAGAAAAGAAAAAGCAAGTTTAGAGTTGCGTGAATGAAGTTCAGAAAAATGAAAGAAAAATGAAATGAAAATTCAAAAGAATTCTAGTTCTTTCATTCACGTACGTTCATAAAGGAATATTCGCTCCATTGCTAGAAAATTGGGTTTGTTATGAGCTTTTCATTGATTTATGAGAGTTGGGTTACTTTGCATGGTTTTATGGTGATTGTTGGGAGTTGTGTAGGCCATCTTAGGCATTGTTTGAATGATTTATGCTCCCCCTTTCTTGGTTTTTCCACCACATTACCCAAAAGTATCCCCTACCTCTCGCCTAAGCCCCATTACAACCCTATAAAGTCCTCTTGAGCTTATGTCTGCATTGTTCATTTGATTGATTTCGAGTCAGTTTGTCAAAGCTAGGGAGTATTTCTGCTAATTGAGTCGACTTGACTAGGTTGAGCGTCATTGAACCTTCTTAAACACATGAGAGTGTGAGTGGGAAGGGTAATTATGGTCGGGTTGGTGAGTGTTCGGGCATATTCTTTGCCTGCCATAAAATAGAGAGGAGTGACACCCTTGTGAGAGCCTTTTCAGGATTTGTATTCCTTGTGGATGCTTGAGTTTGATAAATTGCTTGAATGATTGGTGGTTGGATGGATTTGATTAGCCAAACTTGAATTATGCCTGCTTGAACGATTCTTAGTCTTGAAAATGTTTTGAGCTTTGATTTGTTTTTATCTATGGGGTGAGGCAATCTATTCCATGTTCATGTTCTGTTTGCTTGAGGACAAGCAAAGGTTTAGCTTGGGGGAGTATGATATCACGTATTTATATAGAGTTTTCTCCCTTATTTACAAGCTAATTTGTGCGTCATTGGAGCTCTTGGGAGCTATTTTGTGCTAACTATCGTATATAGTTGTGGTTTTGTATTTCAGTGTTGAATTGCAAGTTTTAGGGAGTTTTCTCCTTATTGCCGAGCCATTTGGAAGCAACCACGACTTTACGAGATGTTAAGAGGCACGTAGGATGGCTCACGAGCATTATGGGTAGTGTAGGAGGTCCCAAGACCCCTAAACGTGAAGATTAGGAAGCCAAAGAGTCAAAAAGGAGGTTTCCGTGCACTGATCGGGCAGAAATGGCCCGATCGGGCGAAGATTTATTGATCGGGTATGAAAGTTGCGGACCCGATCGGGCGAGGGTTGCCTGATCCGATCGGGCGAGGAAACATGTCCCCAGACCCGATCGGGTGACCACCGCCCGACCCGATCGGGTGGAGTGCTGCTTGGTCTCATTGCGGTGCTACAGGCGCTGTGGTGCTGCTGGGCTCGTTTGGTCATTTCACCCGATCCACCACCCGATCGGGCCGGTGATCGGCTGTAGGCCTATTGCTCATTTTTCCTGCTGAGTGTGTACAGGTCAAGAAACCAAAAGTTGGGCTGAATTTGTATTTGACCCGATCGGGTACTGTGCTCGGGCCCGATCGGGTCTGGCGCCATTTGTCGCGATTTTCGACTTTTGCTTCCTATTTTTAATTAGACTTGAGGGGTATTATAAATACCTTTTTCCTCATTATTTATAAACATCTTTTTATTCATCTTCCATTAGCTTTAGACTAGTTTTATTCTTCATTGTTCTTAGTTCAATTCAAACACTTTAGATTAATTTACAGGTTATCAAACCTATTTCGATTTCAATAAAGTTCCTGCTTTCCGTTAATTGGTATTCTTTCTTACCCTAATCTCTTTTATTATTCTCAATTGCTTAGTTTTTTTGTTTAATCCTTCATGATGCAATTGTTAGGGTTTCATATTAGTTTTGTTGTTAATTCGATTATGAGTGAGTAGTCTCTTTCTAGGGTGTTAGATAGGAAAGCCATGTTTATACCATGATTGTGATTTAGACTCTTATTGATTTCTAGGGCTTGATTAGGGTGATTGTGATGTGGTTTGTTCTTTATTGAGTAATTGACGTTATTGCGCAGTTTCGTTGGTTGCTTGTGGTTAATAGTTGTTTGCACAGATCCGTCTTACAACTAGAGGCCTAGGACACGTCAGTAGTTCTGATTACGTTAGTGAACATGCGGCGTATGTTGAACTATGAGCGTTGAATCTTAACCATAGCTCAACATAGGCTCTAATCCCCGACTCTTGACTTAGGTTTTGATAGTTGTTGACCTTGTTTGATTGGTATAAGCATGGTGGACCGACCTAATACCCTAGGTTTTTATTCCATAGTTAAATCCTTTGTTTAATTCGTCTTTCTTAGCTTAATCATTAGTTTAATTAATTCCTCCCTGATTTACTCTGGAGTAGCTGAATTGGTTGAATATTGATTTAGAAACTCTGTCTCCCTGTGGATTCGACCCTGCTTTCACTGACTACCTTAGTTAGAGGACCGTAGGTTTATTTTTGATTAGGTGATACGACTAAAACCTATCAGCGCATAACTTGGGAATTGTTAGTTGTTCCTAAAGTCATTTCTAGGTCTGTTCCCTAACCTTGTTCCTAACAGTGCCAGTGTATGTTCCTGTCATGGGAACAAAACTAAGTTTCGTTTAAGAATTCAACACAAACTAGATTAAGTATTTACTCGACCTTAACAATAAGATATTAAATACATCCTAATGTATTCTAATCTTCACTCCAAGCTTGATACTTCATCTTTTAGACATCTTCACTTCGATCTTTGATTAGTTCTCCAATTTAATCTTCGATCAAGTATTCTCTTTGTCGATAATGAATTACTGATATCACGTATTTATATAGAGTTTTCTCCCTTATTTACAGGCTAGATTGTGCGTCATTTGAGCTTTTCGGAGCTATTTTGTGCTAACTATCGTATATAGTTGTGGTTTTGTGTTTTAGTATTGAATTATAGGTTTTAGGGAGTTTTCTCCTTATTTCCGAGCTATTTGGAAGCAACCACGGCTTTACGAGATGTTACGAGGCATTTAGGATGGCGCACGAGCTTTATGGATAGCTTAGGATGTCCCAAGACCTCTAAACGTGAAGAATTGAGAGTCAAAGAGTCAAAAGGAGCTTCCCGTAATCTGATCGGGCAAGAAATGGCCCGATCGGACGATGATTTATTGGTCGGGCGGTAAAGTTTCGTACCCGAACGGGCGGACATTGCCCGATCCAATCGAGCGAGAAAACAAAGAAAATAGGGTGAGCTTCTCAAGCCCAACTCGATCGGGTGGCATTTGGCACCCGATCGGGCAGGCCCACAAACCATTAGATGTTGAAATGCTGCTGCTTGCGCTAACAAGGGGAAAAATTGGGCCCTGATTACCCCAAACCCGATCGGGCATGTGTGCCCGAAGCCTATCGGGGGCCTTGAATCTAGCTGCTGCTTCACACGCGTCCAAGAACAAGAGCTGGGCTCTTCTAGTGCTGCATGTCAATTGAAGCTGATGCTGGGCCTTAAGTCTTCCAAATGAATTGCTGTTGCATACGCTGAATAGGACAAAGAGGAAGCTGGGCCAAATTTATGTGAGGACCCGATCCGCCACCCAATCGAGCCACTGATCGGGTGAGGCCCAATTCATGCCATTTGATGTGCTGTTGCGTGGAGTCCAAGAGGAATTTGTGAAATATTTTTTTGTGTGGGCCCGATCGGGTGGCCCTTTGCCCGATCGGGTCCCGCACTCGTTAACGCGGAAAATTTATCTATATTTCCGTTTTTAATTAGACTTTTGGGGGTATAATAAATACCGTTTCCTCATATTTTTAGAGACATCTTTTTATTCTGTTTTTATTTCCATAGTTCTTAGCTTAGTTTTATTTAGATTAAACACTTTAGATTATATTAAAGGTGATTGAACCTCGGATTTGATTTCAATAAAAATTCTTGATTTCTGTCAATTGATATTCTTCTCTACTTTAATCTCTTTGATTATTTTGATTGCTTAGTTTAATTATTCAATTTATTCATGATGCTTAAATTAGGGTTTCTTATTAGAATTGTTATTGTTGATTTAATTATGTCTGAGTAGTTTAATTTCTAGGGATTTAGTGAGAGAAGCCTTGTTTATACCTTGATTATTTGAATTGCTATTAGTTTCTACGGTTTGATGAGATAGGTTATGGTGTGATTTGTTCTTATTGAGTAATTAACGTTATTGCGCAGTTTCTTTGATCACTTGAGGTTAATAATTGTTTGCACATATCCGTCTTACTTTTATAGGCCTAGTACACATCAGTAATTCTGATTATGTTTGTGAACCTGCTGCATATGTTGAATTATGGTCGTTGAGACTTAACCATAGCTTGACACTGCTCTAATATATCGATTCTCAACCTAGGTTCTAATAGTTGTTTGATCCTTTGATTGGTATAAGCATGGTGGACCGAACTAATTCCCTAGACCTTTATTCCGTAGTTTTTAGTGTTATTTAGTAGTTCAGCTGATTTCTATCTGATCTTGTCTAAAGTAGCTGTTTAGCTAAATATTAACTTAGAACTCCGTCTCTCTGTGGATTCGACCTTACTTCCCTTGATTATCATTGTTAGAGGACTTAGGAATTATCTTTGATAAGGTGTTACGACTTTAGTCTTGTCAAATTTTGGCGCCGTTGCTGGGGAGACGGCTAGTTTTCTAAGTTTTTGTTTGGTTATTTGGTCTACTTCTCTGTGCCTCATTGGAACTTCATTGTTTCAATTGAGGTACATTTTCCTGCTTATTTTTGTTTTTTTTGTATGCCCATGTCTCAACGAAACGGCTCCCCTATCCCAGCGGATCCCAATCTTACAAGGACAATCCGGCAGCTTCGACAGAAAATCCAGAGAGAAAAGCAGTCTGTTCAGCTGAACACCTCTGGATCAGACACCTCGAGTTCAGTTATGTCTAAATCACTGAAGTCATATGGGGTGCCCAACCCAGATGGTCTCTCCACTTGACCTACTATGTCCGCCATCGCCGCAACGAACATCGAAATTAAGTCTGGACTCATCAGCATGGTTCAGCAAAATCAATTTGGTGGGCATCCTACTGAAGACACGGCAAATCATCTGCAGCGGTTTCAACAGCTTTGTCGAACCGTCAAACACGCCGGCGTCACTCCAGATCAACTTAAGGTCATGTTGTTCGAGTTTTCATTGAGAGATAGAGCCCAGAAATGGTTGAACGACGTGAAAGAAACAGAATGGAGTGAGATTTCTGCTGCATTCCTGAGAGAATACTATCCACCTACAAAGACAACAAAAATCAGAAACAAACTAGCCACGTTTTCCCAAGAGCCTAATGAAACACTTCGGGAAGCCTGGGCTAGGTTCAGAGATTTACAGAGAGAGTGTCCACATCACAACATGAACAAATGGTTCTTGACGCAGACATTTTACAATGGTCTGCAGCCTCAGACAAAGAGTATTATTGACTCGTCTGCAGGAGGAGTTTTTCTTGGTAAGGAAGTGGATGTAGGCTATGATTTTCTGTCAAACCTTGCAGCCAATGATCATTCCACTTCTCGCAGCCTCACGAGGAAAGTTTTGGAGGTAGATGCCATTGCATTACCGACTTCGCAGATGGCGAAGCTGAACCAACATATTGACACCTTGAAATCTTCTTCCTCGACAACACCTCCCTTGAGTATTAATGTTATGTCTTCCGTAGCACCCATTACCTCATCCTACTGCGAGGTATGTGGTGTTCAGGTCACTTTGGGCATGATTGTCAGTTCAGTCAACTTCAGATGGAGCAGGAAAACGCCTTTCAACAGAGACAACCAAACTTCCCCCTCCACATAACTACCAAAATCCACAAAACCATCAACCTCCACCTCCACAAAACCACCCTAAACCCTCAAACTACCAAACCCCACAAATTTTTCAGAGACCCCCACCACAAAACTTCCATAACCCCCATACCTTCCAAGCCCCACAAAATTTTCACACCCCACCTCCACAAAACATAAACCCACAAGAGCCTTCCATGTCTGAAGTGATGAAGCTGATGTTGAACATGCAAAATACTAATGAGGAGGCGCAAAGAGCTCAAGAGAGACAAGGGCTAACTATGCAGGGAGATAATGAGGAAGCACAAAGAGCCCAAGAGAAGCACATCAAACTTCTCGACACTCAAATTGCACAATTAGCAAGCAATAGTGCTCAAAGGCGTCAAGGGGAATTACCAGGGAAATCCATTCAAAGAGAGCACGTGAATGCCATCACTCTTTGTAGTGGCGTTGCTTATGATGCTCCTCCAATGCCCATTGATGATGTTGCCCCAACTGCAGGGAAGAAGAGGGTGGTAGAGGAATGAAAAAGGAAGAGTTCGACGTCTGAAGTCGACTTATCTGAGTAAGCTGAACAGACAGGGAAGAAAAAGGAGAAGGTTTCTTAAATGCCTTTTACACCAAGGCTACCTTTTCCTCACAGGATGCAGCAACCAAAGGTCGATCAGCAGTTTGGTAAGTTCTTGGCTATGGTCAAGAACCTTGAGGTGACGATTCCATTCACAGATTTAATTACCCAAGTCCCTGTTTATGCCAAATTTCTGAAAGATATGATAACTAAGAAAAGAGACTTTGGTGGGGTAGAACGTGTAGCTCTTACTGAAGAGTGTAGTGCTTTTATTCAAAATAAAACCCGACCAAAGTTGAAAGATCCTGGTAGTTTTTCTATTCCTTGCCATCTTGGACCTATTTTTATTGATAAAGCTTTGTGTGATTTAGGTGCTTCTATTTCTGTTATGCCATTATCTGTCTATAAGAAACTGAACATGGGAGCATTTAAATGCACATAAATCACTTTACAGATGGCTGGTCGTTCTATAAAATACCCCTAGGTGTTTTAGAGAACGTTCCTTTTAGGGTCGGGAAATTCTATATTCATGTTGATTTTGTGGTGCTAGATATGGATGAGGATGCCCAGATTCCCATTATTCTGGGTAGACCATTTTTGTGTACTGTTGGTGCTGTCGTTGATGTTAAGTCTGGGTCTTTAACTCTGAGTGTTGGCGATGATAAAATGATTTTTAATCTAACCAATGTTGCTAAGGCACCTATGCTTGAACAATCTTGTTGCAGGGCTGAGGTTTTGGATGAGGTAGGTGTGGAGAAGGTTTCAATTCCACCTAAGGTTTCCTCACCATCTGGAGGTATTATCAAGAACATTTGGAGAAGAAAGATGTTTGATGAGGGTGGCACTCACTGCCAAGCCCCTCCTATTTGAGAGATGGAGGTATTATGGTCGTGTGGGACCTTTATAAACCAGCGTTGTGCGAGAGGCAACTCGTATTTTTCTTCTTTTTAGTGAGCGAGAGTGAGGGTACTAACGTTATTTTTCCTCTTAGCATCGTCCTTTGTTACCTTTTGGCATTGAGGACACTACCAAGTTCAACTTGGGGGAGGATTTCTGTTTGTATTCACTATCTCTTTTACTGCTTTCTAGGATAGTTTTACTGCTTTCGAAAAATACTGAAAAATCAAAAAAATATGGTTCCCATGACTGGTTTAATTGCCTTCCTGTGCCCCTTGTTGTGCTCTTTTTACAAATAATTTGACTTTGTTTTCTGGATAGCTGGGCATTTGTGATTTTGAGGCTATGATTTGATGTTTGATTGCTATGATTTCGAGCAAATTTTGATTATTATGCACTACATTGTGGTGCATACCTGAATTGGTTAGACTGTGAGGTTTCTCTGTATCCCATTGGATTTATATGATTATCCAGTCTATTTTTGTGTGTTAGTTCCTCTTTAGTGGATTGATCTTGGCTTTGACTTCGTACTTGTCTGATATTCGATGACTTGTAGCATTTTTGTGATAGAGGCGTTCTTTTGTCTGATTCTTGAGCCTCAGAGTGAATTTTTTGATATACTTTTATCCTCCTTAGCCCTGCTGAGCCTAATGACCTATTTCGTGTTACTAAGACCCTTATTATGAGCCCATGGCCTTTATTTTGATACTTATTCCCAAGCCTAGCTTGGGAGAGCTTTTGTATGGGTTGAGTTTGAGATTGGTTTTATGGTTCGGTTTGGTTTTTAGAGAATTAAAGTGTATTTGATGTGGTTTGAGTGTGAGAAAAGAAAAGGCAAAGTTAGAGTTGCGTGAAAGAAGTTCAAAAATGAAAGAAAAATGAAATAAAACTTCAAAAGAATTCAAAGTTCTTTCATTCACGTACGTTCATAAAGAAAAATTCGCTTCATTGCTTGAAAATTGGATTTGATGTGAGTTTTCATTGATTTATGAGAGTTAGGTTACTTTTCGTGGTTATATGTTGTTGTTGGGAGTTGTTTAGGCCATGTTAGGCCTTGTTTGAGTGATTCATGCTCCCCCTTTCTTGGTTTTTCCACCACATTACCTAAAAGTATCCCCTACCTCTTGCCTAAGCCCCATTACAACCCTATAAAGTCCTCTTGTGCTCGTGTCTGCATTGTTTATTGGATTGATTTCGAGACAGTTTGTCAAAGTTAAAGAGTATGTCTGCGAATTGAGTCGACTTGGCTAGGATGAACGTCGTTTAACCTTCTTAAACACATGAGAGTGTGAGTGGGAAGGGTATTTATGGTCGGGTTAGTGAGTGTTCGGGCATATTCTTTGCCTGCCACAAAATTGAGAGGAGTAACACCTTTGTGAGAGCCTTTTTAGGATTTGTATGCCTTATGGATGCTTGAATTTGATGAATTGCTTGGATGATTGGTGGTTGAATGGATTTGATTAGCCGAACTTCAAATTTTCCTGCTTGAACGATTCTTAGTCTTGAAAACATTTTGAGCTTTGATTGATTTTTATCTATGGGGTGAGGCAATCTATTCCATGTTCATGTTCTGTTTGCTTGAGGACAAGCAAAGGTTTAGCTTAGGGGAGTTTGATATCTCATATTTATATAGAGTTTTCTCCCTTATTACAAGCTAAATTGTGGGTCATTTGAGCTTTTCGGAGATATTTTGTGCTAACTATCGTATATAGTTGTGGTTTTGTGTTTTAGTGTTGAATTGCAGGTTTTAGGGAGTTTTCTCCTTATTTCTGAGCTACTTGGAAGCAACCACCGCTTTACGAGATGTTACGAGGCACGTAGGATGGCTCACGAGCTTTATGGATAGTTTAGGAGGTCCCAAGACCTCTAAACATGAAGAATTGAGAGTCAAAGAGTCAAAATGAGCTTCCCGTAATCTGATCGGGCAAGAAATGGCCCGATCGGGCGGTAAAGTTTCCTACCCGATCGGGCGGACATTGCCCGATCCAATCGGGCGAGAAAACAAAGAAAAATAGGGTGAGCTTCTCAAGCCCAACCCGATCGGGTGGCATTTGGCCCGATCGGGCAGACCCACAAACCATTAGATGTTGAAATGTTGCTGCTTGCGCTAGCAAGGGGAAAAATTGGGCCCTGATTACCCCAGACCCGATCGGGCATGTGTGCCCAAAGCCCATCGGGTGGCCTTGAATCTGGCTGCTGCTTGACACGCGTCCAAGAACAAGAGTTGGGGTCTTCTTGTGCTGCGTGTCAATTGAAGCTGCTGCTGGGCCTTAACTCTTCCTAATGAATTGCTGCTGCATACGTTGAATAGGACAAAGAGGAAGCTGGGCCAAATTTATGTGAGGACCCGATCAGCCACCCGATCGGGCCACTGACAGGGTGAGGCCCAATTCATGCCATTTGCTGTGCTGTTGCGTGGAGTCTAAGAGGAATTTGTGAAATATTTTTTTGTGTGGGCCCGATTAGGTGGCCGTTTGCCCGATCGGGTCCTGTACTCGTCAACGCGGAAATTTTATCTTTATTTTCGTTTTTTAATTAGACTTTTGGGGGTATTATAAATACCTTTTCCTCATATTCATTGAAAAAATTTGCACAGAACCACCTTAAGTTTGCACAATTTTGTAAACTCCCACCTTTATGTTTTTTTTATAAGTTACCACATTAAGTTTTGTAAACGTTTATAAACTCCCACCATTTCATGGATTAACACCGTTTGTTGTGGGCCCCACTTCAGTTATAACCTTTGGTTTTCCTTCCAAAGGTTTCACTTACCTTCCCCTGCATCTCTCTCTACCTGTAGTCTTCCTCATATCACCATTCAATCCTTCTTTTTTTCTTTCCATTCTCTCTCTACTCATTCATCTCTCTTCAATTCTGGGTAAATCTGTGGGTCCCATACACATTGAAGCTGCTGTAAAAACCTCCTTCAGCATCAGTTACTCAGATTTTCAAAGTGGTTAAAGCTATTGGGTTAACACCAAATAAAGGTAAGCTCCTTCTAAATTGGTTAGTTCATTGTGAATTAGATTGTTTATTAGTGCTAGCAATTAAATAATCGCACCTAAAGAGCTGTTAACATTGAAAATCGGGTTTTAGGGTTTTGCTTTTAAAATTGGGGATTTTCGAAATAAAGCTCATATGTATTAAAAAGTTGAATTCCCTGTTAATTTATTACTCCTAGTTGTGATTTAAGTATGATTTTGGAATCAATTTGAATTCTAAATGGACTTAATTATTAGTTTAATGGGATTAATAAGTTACATTTTGAAACTGCTTTGTTTTCCAGAATGTGTGATAATACTGTTGATATAAGGGTGAATGTTGGGGGTGCATTTGTGGAAAGTGTAGAAAAGGGGAAAAGGTGGCAGTTTATGAAGGGGGCATAATGTACCTTAAATGCCATAATAAGATTAGTGAGGTGAATGTTAGGAATCTAAAATAAATTGTTGTTGCATCCCATAAGTGTCATAGCTTAAAACCCCCAAGAGCTTTCACATTGTGGTTTAGAGAAAAGGGAAAAAGTTTAGGTGTTGGTAGGTCTGAAATACTGGATGAGGCATCAGTCCAAAGGTGGCTTCAAACTGAGGATAAGGTTAGGTTTCTTGATCTATTTTGCATAGAAAAAGAGGGAAGAATACAGCACCTTCAACCTTGCACTCAAGAAAGCCAAAACAAACCTGTTCATCCTCTATACAAAGTGAAACTTGAACTACATAATAAGGCTAAACCCGATCCTAAACGTACAAAATCTGGCCTCCAAGTCAAGCTTTCAGATGATGTTGTTAAGATCAGCAAGGAGGTGTTTGAAAAGGAGGTGAGTGAGAGCAAATCAACTGAGCTTTGTGAAAACAGATCTAGTTTCAACCCACCTACTGTTGATGTTCCTTTTGAAGAGGAGAATACCCAGACCAAACCATCACCAACACCTGTCCAACCTAGGAGTACACCTAGAGTGAACCAAGTTGCAAGAAAAGGAGTTCAGAAAGAGGACAAGGGAAAGGGAAGGTTGTGCAACCTAAAGCTAAGAAGAAGTTAGAGTGGGATGATGAAATTGAGGGCCTGAACTCATCATCCAGTTGCATGCTAGGAAATTAGTTGGTTTGGATTGCTGGCAGAATAGATCATACACCTCAGAACACAAATGTAAGAGAATGGTGGTGAACTCTAAGGTGAGTAGTGAGTTTCTGAGTGAGAGATACTTGGAGGAATGGAGGTCAGACCCTAGTTGGAAGTTGAAGGCTATCAGAAGGAGGGTTTTCCTTGATTTATGATTTGAAATCTCATACACAAGGGCTTGGCTTACCAGAGCAAGGGTGAAGTTGATATTGTATGGGAATGCAGAAGAGCAATATTCGAGAGTCTAGGATTATGTGACTGCTGTGATTAAACATAATCCTGGATCAAGTGCACTTGTATCAGTTTTAGGTCTAGGGAGGCCTGAACCCCCAATGTTTCAGAGGATGTACATATGTCTCAATGCTTGTAAAGAAGGTTTTAAGAGAGGTTGTCGACCGATCATCGGTGTAGATGGCTGCCACTTGAAAGGTGCTTACCCAGGGCAGATCTTGGTGGCTGTGGGGAAGGATGGAAATAATAATATATTTCCATTTTCATGGGCTGTAGTGAAGGTAGAGAATACAGAGAGCTGGTGTTGGTTTTTAGACTTATTGATGAGGGATGTAGGTGGAGATCATCAAGGTGTTGGATTGACGTTTATGTCGGACAGACAGAAGGTAAGATATTATCTTCTTCTTTTTTGTTTTCTGTAATATCTATGTTGTATTTTGTTGGCTTGATACAACTAAAGTGTGTGTTTTTACAGGGTTTGATTGAAGCTTTCAGTAAGGTTGTCCCTAAGGCGGATATACGGTTCTGCATTCGACATATTTGGGCTAATTTCAAGCTTAAATTTGCCGGGACTATCTTCAAAGAACTTTTCTGGAGTGCTTCTAGGGCTACAACCTTGGTAAGAGTGAATGAAATTAATTAGTGTTGTTGTTGTTACAGAAAACATTCGATTACTTTCTCGTTTTTTAGTTTTTCATGGTTCGTTGTTTACTCTTTAAATAAGGAAATGGAAATATGAACATTGTACATACTGTTTTACATTTTTAATAGCATGACTTTGAAGTTGCAATGGAGAGCATCAAGTTCCTCTCAGAGGAAGCTTTTCAATATCTAGATGATATCCCGGCCAGGCATTGGTCGAGGCACGCTTTTACCACTGTTTGCAAGTCCAACATGTTGTTAAACAACTTGTGTGAGACTTTCAATTCAGTGATAAGAGAGGCAAGGGATAAGCCGATACTGACCTTCATGGAGTGGATGAGGAAATCTATTATGAAACGGAACTACGAGAAGTGGGAGGGTGTGCAAAGGTACGAGGGGAGAATCATGTCGTACATTGGTAAGATATTTGAGGGCCTTGGGGTGAATCGATGAAATGTGTTTGTGGAAATATCGAGGAGGAGTGTATATGAGGTTGCTTACAGGAGAGATCAGTGTGTAGTTGACCTATCTCGAAGGACATGCACTTGCTGCCAGTGGGATTTAACTGGGGTACCTTGTGTACATGCATACAGAAGCATACTAGATCATAGGGAGGACCCTTTTGATTATGTGGATGAGGTGTATAGCAGAGCTACATATGTTCGAGCGTACGAGAATGAAATTCAGCCTATGCCTGGTGTGAATCACTGGGATAAGGTTGACCTGCCACACCCCTTACCACCTCAGATTAGGAACATGCCGGGGAGGCCTAAGCTACATAAGAGAAGGAAAGAAAAGGGGGAAGATGATAACAGAAAACAGCAGCTTAAAAAGTCGAAAAAGAGTGTGAATTGTAACAACTGTGGGCAAGCTGGGCATAATGTACATTCTTGCAAGCAACCTCGGGGTACAAAGGACTCAACCAACAAAGAGGGAAGACCACCTTCTGATAAGGTGTGGGTGAAGGATCAAAGGGACAAAAGGGAAGCTAGGGTTACAAAGAAGGTAAATTCTTTTGATTTTTTTTTAAATAATCATTTTCAAGTTATGATGGTAACATGCCCTTATGTTTTTTCTTAGGCAAAATCTGCTGCTGCTACAGCACCACCACTCACAACAGCAACAACTACAACAAGAGCAGCAGCTACATCAGCAGCAACTATAACAGCAGCAACAGCCACAACAGCAATAAGAACAACAAGATCAAGATCTGTTGCAGCTGACTCTAGTCTGCCACAACACGTGAAAGGGGATGCAAGCACTAGTGGCAACCGGGAGAAGCTGCCGATTAAATCGAAGACGAAGAAGTTAAGCCAGATTGTGTAGGAAGCACATTGAAGACTGTTTCACTTTTTAAATTCTGTTTTGAAATTAGACATTCATTAGTAAACTTATTACTCAAGTTGTAAACTCACATTGGTACATGAAAGCATTTGGTGCATATGAATGAATCAAGAGTGAAGTCATCAAAATACTTTCTTCATTACCATTGAAGTTCTACAACTGATTCCCTTAGCATCAAAATACATCATAGTACATCATACTAACTTAACCCTTACAAACAGAAAAAAAAACATGAACATGAACAATAACACAACCACTAAAAACACGCTCGTGTAATTCCCGTACTGATTCCCTTTCTTGATGGACTTCATCTTGTTATCCTTCACAGCCTTGTACTGGATTTTCAAGCTTTCAGAAAGCAACTCCTTTGTCCCTTCAACTCTCTTACCTCACATTGAAGTGTGTGCACTTCACCCTCAAGAACCTTCTTCTGCCAGGTTAGTTGGTTGATCACCAACCTTTTCCATTCCTCCTGCTCTCTATCAACCCACTTAAAATACTTGCAGCCCCTCCTTTCAGTCTCTGGCTCATAAAATTTGCAAGCCACGAACCTCCTACCTAGATTCCTCTCAGTCCATGACAGTTTTCGGGCTATCGGCAGCTCACAATGGCATTTTGGTAGAAACCCTTTAAAGTTAGCCATTCCTTCCAAAAGAAAGATTTCAGTTTCAGTAAAACAAAAATTGTAAACCCTAGATTCTAAAATTGAAAATTCGAACCACCCACATACTGAATTTTAGGGAGGTAAAGAGCACAAGGAGAATTACCTGAAATTTGCATAAAAAATCGAAGCTTTCAAGCCTTTGGAGATCTTCAATGGTTGCAGAGATGGAAAAAAAATTTGGGGGGAAGATGATTTTGGATGGAGGGAAAGAACACATATATAGGCAGGGGAAGGTAAGTGAAACCTTTGGAGGGAAAACCAAAGGTTATAACTGAAGTGAGGCCCGCAACAAACGGTGTTAGACAAAATCCATGAAATAGTGGGAGTTTATAAAAGTTTACAAAACTTAAGGTGGTAACTTATAAAAAAAAAACATAAAGGTGGGAGTTTACAAATATGTGCAAACTTAAGGTGGTTCTATGCAAATTTTCCTATTTTTAGAGACATCTTTTTATTCTGTTTTTATTTCCATAGTTCTTAGCTTAGTTTTATTTAGATTAAACACTTTAGATTAGATTAAAGGTGCTTGAACCTCGGATTTGATTTCAATAAATGTTCTTGCTTTCCGTCAATTGGTATTCTTCTCTACTTTAATCTCTTTGATTATTTTTATTGCTTAGTTTAATTATTCCATTTATTCATGATGCTTAAATTAGGGTTTCTTATTAGAATTGTTATTGTTGATTTAATTATGTCTGAGTAGTTTAATTTCTAGGGATTTAGAGAGGGAAGCCATGTTTATACCTTGATTATTTGAATTGCTATTAGTTTCTAGGGTTTGATGAGATAGGTTATGGTGTGATTTATTCTTATTGAGTAATTAACGTTATTGCGCAGTTTCTTTGATCACTTGAGGTTGATAATTGTTTGCACAGATCTGTCTTACTTTTAGAGGCCTATTACACATCAGTAATTCTGATTATGTTTGTGAACATGTTGCATATGTTGAATTATGGGCATTGAGAAACTTAGCCATATCTTGACACTGCTCTAATCTATCGATTCTCGACCTAGGTTTTGATAGTTGTTTGATCCTTTGATTGGTATAAGCATGGTGGACCGAACTAATTCCCTAGACCTTTATTCCATAGTTTAAAATCCCTCTTTACATTACTTTTTAGTGTTATTTAGTAGTTCAGTTGATTTCTATCTGATCTTGTCTGAAGTAGCTGTTTAGCTAAATATTGACTTAGAACTCCGTCTCTCTGTTGATTCGACCCTACTTCCCTTGACTATCATTGTTAGAGGACTTAGGAATTATCTTTGATAAGGTGATACGACTTTACCTTGTCAGTACCTAGCAATATCATAAATAAAACACGAAATTTCTTTTGTTGGTTAAGTCATCTTCAAAACTCAAGGGTCAACAATTTTCCCCTTTTTGAAGATGGCAACAAAAGACATATACTAAATAGTAATAATATTTAATTTAAACAAGTCATATTAAACTATTTAACAAAGTAATGCAACTAAGTTAAAATAAATTCTAACAGACTTTTTATTTTATTTTTAACTTTAGAGAAAAACGATTTTCTCAACTAGGGAACACGAATCAAGGCTAGAAAAAAATTACTCTTGCCTTTCTCTTTCCCCCCTTTGGCATCTTCAAAAATATTATGACGCAATTTCGGAAAGATGAATTTG
Source organism: Patellifolia procumbens (assembly GCA_947645195.1). Lineage (NCBI taxonomy): Eukaryota > Viridiplantae > Streptophyta > Magnoliopsida > Caryophyllales > Amaranthaceae > Patellifolia > Patellifolia procumbens. The sequence continues at coordinate 35,927 of CANSGD010000776.1, read as the reverse complement.
ATCTATCAAAACACATCACACCAACAAACTTAGTTAGAAACAAGTTGGTTAGCATAAGCAAATAAAGCATTCAACTCTCAAAATCGCAATCTAAGAATATTAGCTATTCAAAAGACGCACACATGCAAAAGGATTTAACTTAAGATTAGCTAATTAACGTTGTTCCAATGTAGCATGCATAAGAAGGAAAGAAAATCAAAACATGGTTTCCATAATGAACGAAGAGAAAGAAAAATTAAACTTAGAATAGTGTTTAGGATTGAGGAGAGGGGGTTGTTCGACTTCTTCCACCACATCATTGAGTTTCTCCATCATTTCCTTGTGGTTGTGTTGCACGGTTTAAGAAAGCTTGAATATCATGGACTCCAATAGCATCATGTTGTTTACCTTTTGGAGCGCCATAAGATTTGTCTTAAGTTGTTCCATGACAACCTCTTGAACTGTAAAAGCCTTATTAACCTTGTCCGACAACCCTTTCACAATCTTGTTCACATCTTGAGCTTTTTGAGCAAATTCCATCATTGCCTCCGATTGACCCATAACCAAAGTAAATAAATGATCCAACCTTTGAGCATGTGCAAAGATATAATTAGCACCAATGGAGGGGTTTGGAGTTGTAGATGATGAAGGTTTTTGTGGAGTGGTTGCGGCAGTGGGTTCCTTAGGATCAGGAACAACAGGTTGTTCCTTAGTGATGGGAATAGCAACTGGTTCCTTTCCCTTAGGAACATCAGTGACAGGTTGTTTGGAAGGGGAAGGAATTGGTGAGTTTTGTGTCTTGTTGTGTTTGGGGGGATGCAGTTTTTGGTGGTGAAGTTTCCATAGGAGCAGGGGATTGTTCCCTTGATGAAGGAAGACAAGCCTCATAAGCCTCTTTAGCAATTAATTGTACTTCATTATCATCAAAAACATCATCATCAAGCACAAAAGAAGGAGAGCTCAATACCTTCAAGTTGCGAATGCGCCTACTTGATCTAGAAGCTTGTAAAACCGATGTCTCCTTCTCCAATTCTTCCTTGTCAACAACTTTCTTTCCTTTAGCCTTTTCTTTTTCTTCTTTTTCTTTTTCTTTTTCTATTTTTTCTATTTTTTCATTTTTCTTTTATTTTTCTGTTTTTTCTTCTTCTTCTTTTTCGATTTCCACCTCAATGTCAGTTTCCTCATTCTCTTCTCCTTCATCGTCATTCTCTACCTCATCATCATCCAAGTTGGATCTCCCTTGCACAACTTCCCCATCAACAATCGAGACATTCAAGTTATTGAGTGCCTTTGTGTTTAACAAATTTCCCGTTGTAACACCAAATTGAGGAACTCCATCAAGCTTCACATTAAAGTTCTTCAAGAGAACCGTAACTAGGGCTCCATATCCTACAACAACTCCATTCGCAATGCAATTATTGAAGTGCTGAATCATAAGGGAAGGAAAATTAATTGTTTTATGTGATGCAAGGCAATGAATATAAAACAAATCCAACATGTCAACCAAAGCACGTTTACAACTGGCAAAAGAGCCTTTTTGAGTAGGTGAAAGAGTATTTTGTGGAAGGGGGATAGAAGATTATGATCCATAGAGGTAGCACCTCTTTTACCACCATACTTCACTACTAGATCAGTAAAAGAAATATCAGAAATAGGGTATGCCCCACGCTGTTTCTTAAAATAAACATCAATTTCCTTCACAGGAACACCAAACAGTTTTCCCAAGGAATCACAATTAAAATCAATTTGTGTTCCTCACACAAGAGTAGAACAATTTTTCTCCTCGTCCATATAAAAGTTCTCACAGAATTCGTCCATCAATTTGCGAACGAGACATTGACCATAGCAATTCTTAAATAGTAGTTCCCAACCCTGGAATTTTAGGACTTCTACCAATTGATGAAAATTTGCTCTTCTACACCAAGCAAGTTCGATACATAAGCCCAAAACATACCTAGATGGAGTCGATTTCCTTCTCGCCATCTTCGATGTTCCTTTTCTGGGAACAGCAAGTTCCCCCTTAGATTTTGCATGTGACTCTTCGACTTCCATTTCCACCGTTTCTTCACTTTGTTCCCTTTTTCTCAGAATTCGTGTGGGTGGATTGGGAGAGATATCCATGGGAGTTGGTGAGTCGTTGGGAGTAGAAGAGGGAGAGGGTTTCTCGGTTTTAGGTTGATTGTGGAGGAAATGATTTTTTGTGAGATACAAGTTTGAAGAAAAGGGGCTCTTTTTATGTGAGTGAATGGATGCAATTTTTGGTTTAGTGGGAAAGCTTAAGATTAATTTAATGGAGGTAATCAATGAGCAGATTAATGAAGAAGATGGAAGGTTTAAACAAAAATTGACTAGTCCGTGTAAGGCACACGTTTTTGGAGGGAAAAATAAGGAGAAATTTAAGAAAAAGAATTTAAGATAATATTTTCCAACTAATTTGAGAGATATTAGGAAAGAGAAAAAAATAATATCAGATTTTCAAGGAATATTTTTGTATTTTTAATTTAATTTCAAAACTTGAAAAGAAATCCTAAATCTAATATGCTGAGCACAGCGTTTGGGAACAGTGGATCGGAACAGAGAAGCTTGCTACTTTGGAACACAATTAATCTTCTAATCCCTTATTAACTCTTAAGGCATAGAATTGTCTAAAGAACACTAAGGATAATATTATTGGACATTGGTGAGCAGTTTGCAAACAAATTTACTTATACATAAGAAATAATTATATAAAAGTTGTGATGCATTTAAATGAATATTCACCAAATTTATTCACACATAAATAATGCGAAAGAGTCAAACCAATAGGGAGAAAGATTATATCAATTATTTCAACTTAATAAAGCCAAGTTCAAGTCTTAGTTTTTCAAATCGATCTCTATTCAAGGGCTTTGTTAGAATATCAGCAATCTGACGTTCAGTTTCACAAAATTCCATTTTGATTAGGCCCTTTTCAACATTGTCCTTAAGAAAATGATGCCTGATATGAATATACTTAACTCTAGAATGATGCACGAGATCTTTAGAAATACTAATAGAACTAGCATTATCACAATAAATGGGAACACTTTCAAAGTAAATTCCATAGTCACGTAGTTGTTGTTTTATCCAAAGCATTTGGGAACAACATGTTGTTGCTGCTACTAGGGGTGTTCATACCCGGGTAAACCGGTAGTTCTTTGCCCATGCCCTGACCCAGAAAAGACAGGTACCCGCATGCGGGTACCCGAATTTTCCAGGACGGGTCATCGAGTACCCGCTACCCGGAAAAAAGAAAATTCAATCAACGCAAATCTGCCATTGCAAGCCAAAAACACAGATTTTCTATAAACTTCATGACATTAGAATCTATTGTAGGGATCAACACTGTTATGAAGTGGTTGGATTGTTTAATAAGTATTGATTTGTTGCGCTTGAGTCGCTTTTCTAAATCATATTCAACTAACTGACTGCTATGAACTTCTATAATTTTTGATTCAAAGTGCAAGGCTGCATTAAAGTAGTGGCTAAGAAAACAAAACTGCCATAACTCATCAATATTATTAACAATACATTCAACAAGCAGAAATAATATTCAACACATTTTTTTCGAAAATCGGGTCAACGGGTACCCTCTAACTTTGAATAGGCGGCCCGTTACCCGACCCAAAAAATCTCAATTTTAGCGGGTCAGCTACCCAGGCCGTTAAAATTAAGAAAATGAGAAAAATACCCAGTTTATTTTTCCCGGGTCATTAGGTCGGGTCAAGCGGGTCGGGTTTCTTGAACACCCCTAGCTGCACAATCTTCAGCCTCAGATGTAGATAAAGCAACTGTGTTTTGCTTCTTGGTACTCTAAGAAACTAAACTATGACTAAGGAACTGAACCATACATGATGTACTATTTCTATTGACTAGATCTCCAGCATAGTTAGCATCTGCAAATCTTTTCAACTCAAAGGTATCACTTCTTGAATAGAACAAACTTAAGTCATCTGTTCCTTTGAGGTATGTTAGGATTCTCTTCACTACTGTGAGATGAGATTCCTTCGGATTGGCTTGAAACCTAGCACATAGACCTACACTAAAAGCAATATCGGGACGATTTGCAGTTAGATATAATAATGAGCCAATCATACCTCGATACTTGGTTTGATCCACACTTGTTCCTATAGCATCCTCGTCCAACCTAGTTGAAGTTCCCATAGGTGTATGGTTTACTTTTGAAGCCTCCAAACCATACTTCTTCAGCAGTTCCTTAATATACTTTTGTTGATGGATGTAAATTTCTTCCTCTGTTTGTTTAACCATACTCATTGCGAACTCTTTACTCATGAGATTAGCAAAGTCCTTCCACAAAGATACATTAGTGGCACCAAATATAATATCATCAACATATGTTTGAACTACTAATAAATGTTTCCCTTTTGATTTCAAAAACAAGGTCCTATCAAGTTTCCTCTTTTAAACTCATTTTCAAGAAGGAACTTTCAAAGTCTTTCATATCATGCTCTAGGAGCTTGCTTCAACCCATAAAGAGCTTTGTCAAGCTTAAAGACATGTTTTGGAAGATCTTTATTTTCAAAACCAGGAGGTTGATGAACATAAACCTCTTCATTCAAATACCCATTTAGAAACACACATTTCACATTCATTTGATACAATTTAAAACTCATAAAACCAGCAAAAGCAATAAATATTCTAATTGCTTCTAATCTAGCAACAGGAGCAAAAGTTTCCTCTTAATCAATACCTTCCAGTTGATTGTATCCTTTTACAATCAAACGAGCCTTGTTCCTTACTATGGTTCGGAACTCATCTAACTTGTTCCTAAACACCCATTTTAAACCAATCACCTTATTGTGTTTAGGTTTAGGCTAAAGATGCCAAACCTTGTTCCTTTCGAATTGGTGGAGTTCATCTTGCATAGCTACGATCCAATCAGCATCAATGAGAGCTTCTTCATGGTTCATGGGTAGTATATGCTTCTCTATATCATCTTTTGAACAATTAAGTGAGGGATCCTACTATTTGTTTCAATTTTCAAAACCATAGCAAATTATCTTTTACCCTTGGGCAAGAAACCCCAAAAAGTTATAACAAGAACCTAAAATAGTTATAACAAAACCCCAAAATACAGTGAAAACTCCCTTCCGATTAACGGGTTCCATCATAGAAAGAAAAGTATGAAAAGCACAAAAAATTTAATTTGAGATCTTGTTTGAGTTCCCTTGTGAATATCACTGATAATTAGTTCCACAGGATGGGGACGCTGATGTCTCCAAGGCTTTGGATGAAAATCCTGGATGGGAACTTGATTTCCTTGTGGAGTTTCTTGATCATCTTCATGTTCTTGGGAACCAGGTTCAACAATAGTGGATTTATTCACTTGTGTATCCTTACCTAGTTCATCTTCAGTGTTGGGAATAGGAACATGATGTTGTTCTTTTGGATTTGTTCCCATGACTTCTTCTTCTTCCAAAATCTCATCAGTGAGAATGTGATCTTTTATCAAACCTATCTCGAAGTCATCTTCAAGCTGTGTGCTTGGAACAAATTTTTTTGTTTCATCAAAAATAATATGTACACTTTCTTCTACACACATGGTCCTCTTATTATAAACTCTATAAGCCTTGATACTTGAAGCGTAACCTAGAAATTCCGCTTCATCACTCCTAGCATCAAATTTCCCAAGACTTTGTTTCCCATTATTATGAATAAAACATTTAAATCCAAATGTTCTGAAATAGGTAATATTAGGATTTTTACCAACATAAAGCTCATAAGGGTTTTGTTCACCAAAGGTCTTACCATGGCACGAATTATAATATGACAAGAAGTATTCACATCTTCGGCCTAAAAGTTCCTAGGAAGTCCACTAACTATCAACATAGTTCTAGCCATTTCCTCTAAGGTTCTATTCATCCTTTCAACAACACCATTTTGTTGAGGTGTCCTAGGGGCGGAAAATTGTGGTCCAAGCCATGTTCCCTACTAAAGTTGTCAAACTTAAAGTTCTTAAATTCCTTGTCATGATCGGATCTAATGTGCAACAGTTTTTAACCACTCAAATTTTAAACTTTCTTTGCAAACACTAAGAACTCATCATAAGTCTCATCCTTGCTAGAAAGAAAAATAACCCATGTAAATCTAGAGTAGTCATCAACAATCACTAGCACATACTTCTTGCAACTCCTACTTTGAATTAACTCTAATGGTCTTGTGGTACTCACCACGTTTTTGGACTTAAAGGAGGACCTTACATGCTTCCCTTTAGCACACACCTCACAAACTCGATCTATGTGAAACATAATTGAAGGTAAACCTAAAACTAGTTCTTTCGATCAAAGTTTGTCAAGTAAAGAAAAACTAGCATGTGCAAGAAGCATATTCCATAATAACGGATCATCATCAATAACACTAAGGCATGTAAATTGATTTTTGGGAACAAGGTTAAGATCCACAACATATGTGTTCCCTTTCCTTGTTGTTTCTCATATGACATCCTTAGTGCTTTTGTTGGATCAAACACTTTTCTCTATTAAACTTCACATTATTCCCCTTATCATAGAATTGGGAAATAATCAACAAATTATGCATTAAAGCATCAACTAGAAAAACATTATCTATGGAATGTGACGATGACTTACCAACTTTGCCCATGGGAACTATGTTGCCTTTCATGTTGTCACCAAAACTCACACTTCCACCATCATAAGCAGAGAGTGAGAGAAATCTTGATCTATCTCCAGTCATATGCTTTGAACAACCACTGTCTAGGTACCATGTGTTGTTCCCCCTCACTCTAGCCTGCAAGAAAACTAATTGTTAGAGTTAGGAACCCAATCTTTCTTGGGTTACTTTCCTTCATTAACATAAAATTTCTCTTTCCAAGTTAATTTGTTTGTTTCCAAGTTTTTGTCTAATCGACCAAGTCTAATAGGACATGAGTTCCTATAATGACTAGTTTTACCACAAAACATACAAACTTTATCACATGGTAAATCAACTCTCTTTTCTGGTTTTTCATATTTCTATTTGAAATTAAAACCAAGACCTTCAGTTCATTTGGTTTGAGGGTTTTTAATCCAATTAAGAATAGGAAGGAACTTCTTCTTGTTCCTACTTAAGTTTTGTTCCCCTTCAAGTTCCTTGTTCTCTTTTTCGATAACCGAAACATGATTTTCAATTCTCTTACTTTAGATTTGAAACTTTCTAAGAGAACTGACTTAATGCCAAAAGAACTCACTTCAGGAACAAATTCTTTCAATTGAGATAACTCAAGACTTAATCAGTAGTTCTCATTTTTTACAATTTCGAAATCCACTTTTAAACTTAGATTTTTATCAAAAAATTCGAAAATTCTTTTTTCAATGTCGATTCGAATACTTTTAAGCCAAGAAGTATGTTCCTTTGCAACAACTCAAGCATGATGACTTTGTTTCAACTTAATGGACTCATCTTTGCAATCATTTACAACATCAACAATAAATTCAAATAATTGCTCATTACCTAAAGAATTAAGACGAGTTTTAATAGTGTCTAAACTTGCCTCAAGAGATTCGATATCATCATCAGATTCGGAATTGTCGAGTGCCATGAGACGAAAGTTTGTTGTTTCCTCATTAGGTTGAGGATCATATTCTTCCTCGGAATCAGATTCTCCCCATGCAGCAACCATTACTTTCTTTAAGTCAGATCTGGTATAGGAACTCTTGTACTTCTTGTTCCTATCTTTGCTTCTTTCCCTTCCTTTACCTTTGTCTTGTTCCCATTGGGAACATTCCTTGATAAAATGATCGGAACTGCCACATTTATGACAAACATGTTTGTTAGAATATTTCTTACTTTTACCTTTGTAGTCTCCATTCTTCATGTTCCTAAAAATCCTTTTGAATTTTCGGACCATGAGAGTTGGTTCCTCTTCGTCAGTTTCCGAGTCATCACTTTCATCGGCTTTTAAGGCGATCGACTTATGTTTTGACATATCTCCATTTTCATCGTCAAAGTGTAGCTCGTGCGTCATAAGGGAACCAGCAAGTTGTTCCAGATTGAGCTTCGTAAAGTCCTTGGTTTCTTGTAAGGCCGTAACCTTAACCATCCAACGATCCCTAGGAAGCCTCCTTAAGATTTTACGTACCTGTTCCTCAGATGTAATCAATTTTCCAAGAGAGTTTAGCTCATTAATAATATTTGTAAAGCGTGTAAACATCTCTTGAATAGATTCTTTCGATTTCATTTGAAAAAGTTCATATTGGTTCATCAAAAGATCTATTTTTAATCTCTTAACTTCACTCGTTCCTTCATGAGTGACTTCAAGAAGATCCCAAATTTGTTTTGCGGTTTTGTATCCCATGACACGATTGTGTTCGTGGGGTCCAAGACCACAATGAAGCAGTTTAATGGCAAGAACATTAATTTCCATCTTTCCGAAATCAGCTTTGTCGAAATCAGAAATGGATTTAGGAATTACCTCGTTCTTGTCATTAGTGGTAGTGACATACCTCTATGACTCGCCATACCTGGTAATTGTCAGCTTTGATGAAGATCTCCATTCTGTTCTTCCAGTAGGTATAAAACTTGCCGTCGAACATTGGTGGGTAAATTATAGTGAGAGAATATGCTATACTTTTTGCGGAAATAAAAGCTAGCTAGGGAACACGAAAAGGGAACACGAGATAATTTAGCGAGGAAAAACTTCCTAGGCCCAATAGGATGAAACGACCTCGACCACAAGAGATTTTGACTCTAAACTTTCCACTATAATAGGCGAAACGACTCTATTTACCAACCTATTACTTTTCTCTCGGGCCACAACTTGAGTTTCTAAACTCAAGTTCCCAACAACAGTTCCCACAACTGTTGTTCCTCTCGAACTTCCCTCGAAGTTCCTCTCTTTCTCTTTCTTACGCTTGACTTAAAGCTTCTCACACTTACAAGAGTTCACTCAAACCCTTACCCAAAAATACAATGTGTAAAACAATGGAAGAGTATAAACTCGAATAAAGTAACTATGAATTCTCTTAGGAATGACATTGACTCTTTAAGACAACTAAGAATATTTGGCTAAGTCAGACACACTTTGTTCCAAGGTTTAGGCGCCTATTTATAATGTACTTAGGTAAGACCATAACTTATGTCCACTAATCCATGATGTCCATCACTTTAATTTATTTATTAGTTTTTATTAAACTTTTCTTGAGAAATAAATAACCACTAACCCACTACTTAACTTAACAAAGAGAAGCAGTATGTAACACGTGGTTTATAAACTTCAAACTTAATTAAACTAATCTAAAATTAATTAAGGCTTAAGAAAATAATCAAGCCCACTAACCACTTTACTGTAAAACGTGTAGTAGTAAAGGAGAACGTGATATTTTACTTGGGGAGTAATTAAGTCATTTTCTTTATTTAATTTTTAGGAAAATATCTTTTATAAATATCTTAAACATAACCGAAAATCATAATTAAGTTTTTTAAAAAAATCCTTTTAAAATCGAAAATCAGATTAAGTTTTATAAATAAAAAATTTTGAATTACATAAAATTTAAAAGATAAGACTTAAAAGATTTTGATATTATCCTAATTAAATCAGAAAATCATTTTAAATAAATTCCTAACAAACTAACAACTAAGTCCCTAAAGTCATGGACCAAGTCAAAACTAACTAAGGACTCTCTAACAACCTTACTTGGGCGCACAACAATGTTAGGCACACAACTTGGGAATTGTTAGATGTTCCTAAAGTCATCTCTAGGTCTGTTCCGTAACCTTGTTCCTAACAGTGCCAGTGTCTGTTCTTGTCATGGGAACAAAACTAAGTTCCGTTTGAGAATTCAACACAAACTAGAATAACAATTTACTCGACCTTAACAAGAAGATATTAAAAACATCCTAATGTATTCTAATCTTCACTCCAAGCTTGATACTTCATCTTTCGAACAGTAAATCTTCACTTCGTTCTTTGATTAATTCTCCAATCTAATCTTCGATCAAGTATTCTCTTTGCTCGAGAATGAATTACCTAGAAATATCATAAATAAAATAAAATATGTCTTTTGTTGGTTAAGTCATCTTCAAAACTCAAGGGTCAACAATAACAATCATGATATAAACATGGCTTTCCTCCCTAAAACCCTAGAAAAATGACTACTCACTCATAATTGAACTATTAACGATGAATCTAATATAAAAAATCAATACTTTGCATCTTAAATAGACAAACTAAGCAATCAAAGATAAAAAAAGAAAATAGGAATAGAGAACAATACCAATTGACAGAAAGCAATAACTTCTATTGAAATAATCCCAAGGTTCGATCACCATCGAATATAAGCTAAAGAGTTTCTCTCTAAAAACTAAACTAATGAGAGCTGAAAATTAGATGCACAAAAGAAAACAAGTCTAACTATATATAATAACCTAATAGTTTTCATTAAACTAAATTTGAAACAAGAGATAAGGCTCTCCGAGCTTCACGCCCGCTCAGGCGGGTGAACTGCAATTTTTCATCAACTTGCAAAGGCCATATCTCTCAAACCAGAAGTCCGGTTTGGGCATGTGACCTGTCGTTGGAACGCTCTTGAAATCTAAATTCCAACCCAATAATAATTTCTTCATTATCAATTTTCTATCAAACGTTATCATGAAAATAGTGAACGTGTTTCAGTTTTGGCACTTCTTTCATTAAGTCTTTGCTTCATTCATACTCCTAATTGTCCCTGCATTGTGATCCTTGTGCAATTTACCTTCATCCTCAATGATTAATATGCTATATCCTTGATAATCATGATCAATTTGTATCAAAATAACCTGGAAATCATTGAAACACACAAAAGAGGAGTAGTAAAGCATAACTTACATAATTCTTGCCATTATGCACCTAAATGCTCTAAAAGGAGTTTTACATGCAATGTAAATGCATCTAAAAACTATATATAAATATGACACATCAAACTCCCACAAACTAAACATTTGCTTGTCCATCAAACAAACAAAACACAGACATGGAAATAATTGTCTCACCCCTAAAATTAAAATATCATAGCTCCAAACATTTTCAAGACTAAGAATCGTTCAAGCAGGTAAAATTCAAGTTTAGCTATTCAGATCAATCCAACTACCAATCATCCAAGAAAATCGTCAAAAGCAACTAGCCTACACGACATGCATATCCTGAAAAGGTTCTCACCGAGGTATTACTCCTCTTAATTTGGTGGCAGGCAAAGAATGTGCCCAAACACTCACTGAACCAACCTAAAAATGCCCTTCTTACTCACACTCTAATGTGTTTAAGAAGGTTAAATGTCGCTCATCCTAAACAAGTCGACTCAATTAGCATACATACTATTTAACTTTGACAAACTAACTCAAAATCAATCCAATAAACAATGTAAGCACAAGCTCAATAGGACTTTTTAGGGTTGTACTGGGGATTAGGCAAGGGTAGGGAATATTTCTAAGAAATGTGCTAGAGAATTTGAGAATGCGGGAGCAAAATTCGCTCAAAACAAGTCCGAAGGTGGCCAAAACATCTCCCAACAACATCACACAACCACAAAACACACCCTAACTCTTATGTTACGATAAAAACTCCCAAAAACCCAACTTTCAAGCAATGTAGCACATTTTTCTTCATAAACTATGTGAATGAGGGAACTTTGTACTCTTTTCGACTTTTATATTCTTTTCTTTTTCGAACCAAACATTCACGCAATTCAAATTATGCTTTTTTTTCTTTTTCAATCCAAACATTCAAGCAATTCAAAGTATGCTTTTTTCTTTTCTTTTTCTCACACTTGAAACCACATAAAATACACAATCATTCCCATAACCACGCAAACCTTAAAATAAATCTCATAACTCAAGCTAACAAACGCTTCTCCAAGCTAGGCTTGGGAATAATACCGAATTAAAGGACATGGGCTCATAATAAGGGTTTAGTGACACGAAATAGCTCATTAGGCTCAGCGGGGCTACGGGGGATAAAGGTGTATCAAAAATTTACTCTGAGGCTCAAGAATCAGATAAAAGAACGCTTCTATCACACCATATGCTACAAGTTATCAGACATCAGACAAGTACGAAGTCAAAGTCAAGATCAATCAACTAATGAGGAACTAACACACCAAAAAATAGACTGCATAATGATTAAAATCCAATAGGATAGAAAAGGCCTCACAGTCTAACCAATTTAGGCATGTAGCACAATGTAGTGTATAATAATCAAAATTTGCTCGAAATAATAGTAATCAAACTTCAAATCATAGCCTCAGAATCACAAATGCCCAACTATCCAGAAAACGAAGTCAAATCATTTTCAATTAAAGCACAACATGAGGCACAGGGAGGCAATCAAATTAGTCACGTGAATCGTTTTTTTATTTTTCATTATTTTTCGAAAATAATTAATATATCCTAAAAAGTAGTGAAAGAGATAGAGAATACAAACAGATTTCCTCCCTCAAGCTGAACTTGGCAAGGTCCTCAATGCCAAAAGATGAAAGGTAGGACGATGCTTAGAGGAAAAACAAAATGTTAGTACTCCCTCACTCTCTCTCACTCTAAAAAATTAAACTAAAAATAAAGAAAAATTAAAATAAAATGAAATAAAAAGAGAGAATTATGGGTTGCCTCTCGCACAGCGCTGATTTATAAAGGTGTCACCCTCATCAAACATCTTACTTCTCCAAATGTTCTTGCTCCTAACCTCCAGAAGATGATGCTACCTTAGGTGCATTATGATAATGTACTTTCCTTTCAACCACCTTTGCTTTACCCTTCTAATCAGTAAATGTCCCTAAATCAACAATGCAAGCATCGATCTCGAAATCGATCACCTAGATCCATGGATCCATACATCTCGATCGGAAAAGAATCAATAGAAAAAGAAAGAATCGGAATTGATCGATATATTTCTTTTTTTCTCGAAACAAATAAAAGATAAATCATGGATCAACTAAGCCCGAGATCTGGGTAAACATCCATTGTCAATCCGACCTCTAGAGGGTCAGTACAGAGCGTCTGCGGGAGTGCAGATGAAACCACCTCATGCATAATGTCAATTCTACAACACGATTGCTTAATCATAGGTGCCTTAACAACAACGGTTAGTTTATAAGAAACCTTATCATCACTAACACTCAGAGTTAAAGACCCATCCTTGACATTAATGACAGCACCATCAGTAGACAAAAATGGTCTAACCAGAATATTAGGAATCTAGGCATCCTCCTCCATATCAAGTACTACAAAATCAACAGGAATGAAGAATTTTCCGACCCTAACAGGAACTTCCTCTAAAACACCTAGGAGGTATTTTGTAGAACGATCATTCATTTGTAAAGTGATTTGTTTGCATTTAAGTGCTCCCATATTCAATTTCTTATAAACTGATAAAGGCATAACGGAAACAAAAGCACCTAAATAACACAAAACTTTATCAATGAAAATAGGTCCAAGATGGCAGGGAATAGAAAAACTACCATAATCTTTCATTTTAGGTGGGGTTTTATTATGTAAAACAACACTACACTCTACAGTTAAAGCAACACATTCTACCTCACCAAAGTCTCTCTTCTTAGTGATCATGTCTTTCATAAATTTGGCATAAACAGGAATTTGGGTAATAAATTCAGTGAAAGGGACCGTTACCTCAAGGTTCTTGACCATAGCCAAGAACTTACAAAACTGTTGTCCGACCTTTGATTTCTGGATCCTATGAGGAAAAGGTAGCCTTGGTGTGAAAGGCGTGTCAAAAACCTTCTCCTTCTACTTTCCTGACTGATTTTTCTTTGCTAGCTCGACCTCAGACGTCGAACTCTCCTCTTCTTCTTCCTCTACCACCTCTTGCCCCTTAGTCGAGGCAACATATCATCAATGGGAAAATTTTGTGGTGGGGTTTTTTTTTGAAAACCATATGGTTTTGATAAAATGATGGTTTAGAGTGATTTTATGGTGGTGGTGGGTTTTGTGGTTGTGGGTTTTGGACATTATTACTCCAATATGAAAAGTGTGGATGCTCTTTCCACCCAGGATTGAAAGTGGTGGAGTCAGAGTCATTTTGTGGTCTTTGCTGAAAGGCATTCGCCTACTACATCTGATTTTGACCAAACTGACAGTCGTGCCCAAAGTGACCCTGAACGCCACATACCTCGCAGTAAGATGAGGTAATGGGTGCAACGACATATATAGCATTGATGCTTATGTGAGGAGGTGTCGAGGTAGAGGACTTCAATGTGTCGATCTTCATATTAAGTTGCGCCACTTACGAAGTTAGCAATGCAAGGGCGTCTACATCCAATACCTTCCTTGTGAGACTCCGAGAAGTGGAATGATCATTGGCTGTAAGGTTTGCCAAGAAATCATAGCCTGGATCCACTTTCTTATCCATAAAAACTCATCCTACAGACGAGTCAATTATACTCTTCGTCTGAGGTTGCAGGCCATTGTAGAATGTCTGCGTCAAGAACCATTTGTCCATGTTGTGATGTGGACAGCCTCTATGTAATTCTCTGAATCTTTCCCATGCTTCCCAAAGTGTTTCATCAGGCTCTTGGGAAAACATGGCTAGTTTGTTTATGATTTATGTTGTTTATGTAGGTGGGTAGTAGTCTTTGAGGAACGCAGTAGATATTCTCGACCATTTTGATTATGCGATATCATTGAACCCCTTCTGAGATTTGTCGCGGGGGAAAACTAGCATAGCATGACCTTTAGTTGCTCAGCTGTGACTCCAGAGTGTTTGACAGTTCTGCAGAGTTGTTGAAATCTCTACAGATGATTGGCCAGATCTTCAGTGAGATGCCCACCTAACTGATTTTGCTGCACATGTTGTTGAGTCTAGGTTTAATCTCGAATTTTGTCGCAATGATAGTGGGCATTGGTGGACCATTGGGAATGCCGTCAGGATTAGGCACCCCATATGACTTCCATGATTTGGCCATAGGTGAACTTGAAGTGTCTACTTCAGAGGTGTTTAGCTGAACAAAATGCTTTTCTTTCTGAACTTTCTTTCAAAGTTGCCTGAGTGTCTTTATCATATTGGGATCCTCAGGGATGGGGATACCTTTTCTTTGAGACATGGGCATACAAAAGAAACAAAAAGTAGCATTGAAAAGTACCTCAATTAGAACGATGAAGTTCCAGTGAGGCAAAATGAAATAAACTAAATAACCAAATAAAAACTAGAAAACTAGCTGTCTCCCGGGCAACGGCGCCAAAAACTTGATTTGGTTTAAATGTAATATCACAAGTGCACGGTGTCTATTGTTAGCAGAGTCTTGAAAGTACGGGTCAAATCCACAAGGAGACAGGTTTTAAGAGTTCATATTCAATCAAACAGGTACTTTAGACAAAATCATGCAGAAAACAGCTGAACTACTACCAAACTAATGAAACCAGGATTAAAGCAAGGATTTATCAAATAATAAAAAGCCTAGATCATTAGTTTGGTCCACCATGCTTATACCAATAAAAGGGGTTCAAATGACTAATAATACCTAGGTCGAGAGTCAAGCAATTAGAGCAGGTGTTAAGCCTATGATCGGGTCATAACGCTCATAATTCAACATATGCAGTATGATCGCTCACATAATCAGAATTAATAGTGTGTTTTAAGCCTCTACAAGTAACCCTATGATGGGGTCATACTCAAGTTGCCAGACGTAATTCATGAAACTGTGGAATAACATAAACCACATATTCAAGAACAATTCACACTATAATTTGCCCTAACCACAACCTAAAACTAATAGAAATTCAAATAACAATCATGGTATAAACATGGCTTTCCTCCCTAAAACCCTATAAAATCGACTACTCATTATAATTGAACTATTAACGATGAATGTCATGAATCTAATTTAAAGAATCAAATATGTTTCATCTTAAATAGACAAACTAAGGAATCAAAGACTAAAGAAGAAAATAGGAATAGAGAACAATATCAATTGACGGAAAGCAATAACTTTTATTGAAATAATCCAAAGGTTCGATCACTTTCGTATGTAAACTAAAGAGTATCTCGCTAAAAATTAAATTAATAAGTGCTGAAAATTAGATGAATAAAAGATAAACAAGTCTAACAATATATAATAACCTAATATTATCCATTAAACTAAATTCAGAACAAGAGATAAGTCTCTTCGTGCTTAACGCCCGCATGGGCTGCCCTGCCCGCTCGGGCGGGTGAACTGCAATTTTTCATCAACTTACGAAGGCCATATCTCTCAAACTGAAAGTCCGTTTAGGGCGTGTGACCTATTTTTTGGAAAGCTCCTGAACTTCTTGATTATCAATTTTCTATCAAAAGTTACGATGAAAATTGTGAACGTGTGTCAGTGTTGGCACTTCTTTCACTAACTCTTTACGTCATTCCAACTCAAAATTGTCCCAAGCGGATGCATTGTGATCCTTAATAGGCTAGATCCTTGAAAATCATGATCAATTTGTACCAAAATAACCTGAAAATCATTGAAACACACAAACAGAAAGTAGTAGAGCATGACTTACATTATTCATGCCATTATGCACCTAAATGCTCTAAAAGGAGTTGTAAATGCAATGTAAATGCATCTTAAAGCTATATATAAATGTTACACAACACTGACTGAGTGGAAAGCTATAACAAATCCATCATACTTAGTGCCAATGAGTATGACATCGGGTTTGACATTGAGAGCTACACCAGTTTTGATATTCGGTTACGTCGAATTCTAAGGATAGGTTTTGATTGCGAGATTTGATAATGCTAGAGGATAAACCCGAAAGGACATTTATGTTGCTTATATAAGATCTTTGTTGGATAGTAACATTGAGAGTGAAGATGAAATGGAGGATTTTGATGAACCTTCACCTAAAAGAGCTAAGACGTCGACTAGGGCCGAAGAGCCAAATTATCATTGTTTCATTGACGACATGGAAGATTTCGAGGATCAGATTTTGACTCCAGAAAAGTACTAGGATAATAAAGATAGGAACTATGATATTAGTTGATGAGTTTTATTTTATTTTGAGTTTAGTTCTTGTTGAATAAAGTAACTAAACTACACTAGTTATTTTTAGTACCTTTATTTCGAGGAATAAGTTAGTGAATTATTCTTATGGATTGAGGAAATATTTATTGTTATTATTTGTGGAGAAATAAAATTATTCTTTAGTTATATGAGGTGAGCAATAATTTTTTAGTACGTGAATGGGAATTATTTTTATTTTATTTCTTATTATTGATTATTTGATCCTTGCGTGAATGATTATGCAAGTGAGTGACGTGATTTCTATGATTGGACTTGTTCTAAATAAATTTCATTGACTTTATTTCTTGAGGCGATCTTGTATGGTCAAATATTTTTGATGCCTTCGTAGAAAGGTAAGTAGTTGTGAACTGAACTTAAAGTAGACATACGTTAGTTTCAGGTCGCGCAGTAGGATGACCAACAGCAATGTCACTCTAGCTTCTTCTATTCGTCTTTTGGTAGAGAGACTGGCTTAGGGAAGAACCAAACGTTGTGACACTGCTGGAGAGATGTTTTTGAAACTGGCTAAGGTTAAGCCGTCGTATTTTAAAGGACAATCTGACCCAACGTTATTAGAGAGCTAGATTAGGGAATTCGATAAGATTTTCGGAGCTGTCAATTGCCCTACGGCAATGAAGGTGGATCAAGCCGTCATGTATCTGAAGGATGAGGCTGATCTATGGTGGAAGGATAACGGAACTAGGATGAGTGCTGAGGCACACTTTGATTGGGACTCCTTCACCACAACCCTTAGAGGAAAGTTTTACCCCGCTTTCATAAGGAAGCAAAAGGTCCAGGAATTTATCAACCTTAGAATGGGAAGTATGTCCATTTTTGATACTACATCAAGTTTATAGCTTAATCTAGATTTGCACCTGAGGTAGTTGCGACCGAAGATTTGAAATCTCAGAGGTATGAACAAGGTTTGACTGAGAAGATTCTGCTAAGGTTAGGAGCTAAGGTGAGACCTTCACATCTCTGGACATTGTGAATGGGCGAGCTTCTCATGTTTATGGTTTACAATCTAAGTGCGACAAGAAGAATGTTGCGCTAGGAGATGAGAGAAAGGGATTCCATGCTGGTGGAAGTCAAGGGAATTTCAAGAGGAATCAAAATGGTCGAGGATCTAATGATGGGGCCCAGTCTGAAAGGAGTGACACCGTAAGAGATATAACAAGAAACACCCTGGTATAGATTGTAAAGGAGAACTGGTCACGTGTAACTACTGATAGAAGAAGGGGCACAGAGAATTCGAATGCTTCACCAAGCAGAGACGGGAACAGAATGCCAATGGGAATAATGGTCAAGTGAGATCTGGATTCAATCAAGGTAGCAACCAAGGACCAAATCCAATGGGGTCACAGAATGGCCAGGGGAGCTAGGCGAAGCCTGCAAATGGAAACGGCAACGACAACAACAACAACAGTCAGAGCAAAGCTCCAGGGAAGTTGTTCGTGATGAGTTGTAGCGAAGCTGAGAAGTCTGCTGATGTAGTTCCTGGTACTTTTTATATGAACTTCATTGTAGTTAAAGCATTATCTAATTCTGGAAGCGACCTTGAGTCTCTGATGTACCTCATAACTTCCTCGATACAATGTGGTTGTCATAATCAACAGAAAACAGGGAGTTATTTCCTTAAAACCTGCAAAAACATCATAAAATAACCAAAACCATAACTATATTGAAATAATTAGCATTAATAGGTCCTAAGAGCGTCAATTACGCACAATTTAGCTTGAAAACAATGCATAGGGAAAAACTCTATATAATAACATAGTATCACTTTCCTTCCTTAATAATCAAGGAAATAGAGACCTCAACGCCCTTTCACCTATTTTGCCACCTCTTCTTTGAAGTTGTAAAGGAGGAGATTCTGCTGAATTGAATACCACACACCGAAGTAGGAGTTCTCATCTCCACTGCCTCGAATGCCAAATGAAGGAACTGGTATGACTTGTTCTCCACCGATATGGAGGAAACTCGCGAAGAAACCCCAGGTTTGACCGGTAACGTGACATAGAATGAGAATTATGAAGCTAAAACAAACGTTGAGCTTCCAGTCAGTCGAGGGTCGTTTCAAGCACCACAACACCGTCCTTTTACTGCCACGATAGCACCGCATTCTGCCTCTGCTTTCCTATGAAGTCTTGTATAGCTTCCTTGAGAAGCTTGTTTTTGTAGTTAGTTTTTACTTTTTAGTGTTGAGTGTTTAGTTTTTAGCTTTAGTGTCTACTAGGATTGAAGGCCCGTGTAAAGTACGAACTAAAAGAATGAAACTAATAACGCTAAAAAGTAATTATGATAATGATCAATATATATATAAATAATCCTAACATTCATGAGTATCATTGTATCTTTACAACATCCGTTTTTATATAAAAATCCTAATATTATTAGTTTGCAGCAAGTCTTACTATCAATGTTATCGATCCTAAATGTTATTTAATGTACACTAATCTACTTTATTTCTTAATTATATTAGAAAATAAATTACATCATTCTTTTTACATTATATGTGTATTGATTAAACATAGACTCTACGTACCTTTTTACTTAAAGTTTATATTTATGTCTAAACAAACCTATGTAGCTGTAAAGGTCAGGGCCTATAACGTTTTTATAAATTATGTAAGTATATAACATATGAATCATATTTTGAAGTAATTTTCGAAGTAATTACAACGGTATAAACATCATACTATTTCAAATTATGAAACAAAAGTTATTGTTAATTTAAACTTATTGTTTTTTAATGTATGATTATTATCTTTAGTACTTTATTTCAAACTAAAATATATCTTTGTTTGTATCTTTTAGTTAATCTTTATTTAATAAAATATAAAATTACAATTTCTTCACTACTTTGTTTGAAACTAAACTTTATCTTTAACTCATTCTTTTTTTAATAAAATATAAAAATTCCACATATATGGCGCGTATGCTCATAAATTTATTCTCTAGTGGTTTAATAACTACTCCCTCCGTCTTTTTAATATGAACATTTTCTTTTGCGCACGGACCAAGGAAAAAGTGAAAAATAAGATAGAAGGATAGTAAAAACAAGGAAAACGTAAGAAGGTAGAGAGCAGAAAAGAAAAGGTAGCAGAAAAGTGTAATAATTAGGTGGGCCAACCTTTTATTTATTTGGAAAAATTGACCAGAATAATCCAAACTATGCCCGTTCCGCCAAAAGTAATCCCTACTAAGCTTTATTCCTGTATAATCCCAACTATTGGAGAGGTCTGCCACAAACGCCCCCAGATTACTTGCTACCGGTTAATCAGGTAATATTTGACTTTCCATTAACATAACATTTAATTTCTGTTTTTTTTCTCCTTTCCACCCTTACCCAACGACCACCACCACTCCATCTCACATCAGCCACCACCAACCACAACCACCACCACCATTTCTATCTTCGTCCAACCACCACTCCCACTTCCAATTCCACCTTTACCCAACCACTACCACCACTTCGGATTGTCTCTCTCTCCTTCAACCCTAAATATACTATTATTTGGAATTGTTCACATCCATTAATGCATATACTACTTCATTGTGGAATCTATCACTTGGGTTCATGTCATTTTCTTTGTTTAATAACAAGAAGAATAATTGTTAGATTGTTAGTTGAGTTTCAAATATTTTATTTAATCATCAAAAGAGGAGGTAATAACATGGATTATGAAGGTGACTAGCAGCAGAGATCAAAAAGAGGAGAGAAAAATTGAAGGAAGAGATGGTGCCCCATTGTGGAAAAGATGGTAAAGGAATTTAATTAAGGAAGAGATGGTGCCCCATTGTGGAATTTAATCATCTTGTTGTCCCTTTTCCTCTACACCACTGCCATCTGCTATTCACGGCACCACTCCACCACTAGGGCTCAGATAGCCGCAACCTAGAAAATCAAGTTCTCCTACCGCAGAAATCGACCACCCACGAACCCCATCTCCATGATCTAGGTTCAAGTTTCGTTTTTCTGGGTTAAAAGGTTCTTACGGTTTTGGTTCGAATTTTCTTGCTTTTTCTGTTTGTTGTTTTTGTTGATTTGTGTTTGTATTTTTCAATCATCACTTCAATATTCTGGGTTCGTAATTGAAAATTTGTTCCAAATTTGGGTTTCTTCTTGTTGGTTTAGGTATGCTCGAGTTTTTGTTGAATTAAAAAAAAAGAAAGGGGCTATGGGGGTTGCGTGGTTGTGGACTGTGAGAGGTGGCTGCGGTTTATTTTGCGGCGGTGGCTGGGTTTTTTTGTTGTTTGAATGGGTTACAGGAGAAGGGAGAGGAGGAGGGTACTGAGGGGTGGTGGCTGGGTGGTGCTGTGTGGGGTGGCGAGAAGAGCGGTGGTGGAAGGAGATTAAAGTCAAATGGGGAAGAAGGAGGTAAAAGGGTGGGAGAATTTTAAAATAAAATAAAACAAAATGAATTGTAAACAACCGATAAAAACACGACATGTGGCGTGTTTACCTGTTAAACAGGTTCCCTTCAGGTCACGGAGTGTTTGTGGCGGACCTCCCCAATAGTTGGGATTATACAGGAATAAACCATAGTTGAGATTATTGTTGGCGGAACGACTATAGTTTGGATTATTCCAGTCAATTTTTCCTTATTTATATGAATAGGTAGAAATATACCAATTAAAAAACATCCCAAAATAAACAAGTATACATATTAAAAAAAAAGGAGGGATTAAATAAAAACGCACCAAATAAATACTAGAAGTTTATCCTTCTCCAAAAAAAGGGTTACAAAAGAACACGTTGATCATGCGGAAAGGCCCGCACCCGCTGGAGTCGGAGATTACAATCTATGAAGAGAAGATACACTAGAATGTAAATGGAAAAAGATCAAAACAAAATTTTAGTTAAATGGAATCATTTCTCAAATCCCCAAATCCATCTTTAAAAACAGAATATCTCTCCCCTGAAAAAACCCAGCTTCTCACCATGGCATCCTCTTCTGCCACTGAAGCCGAACAACCCCATCAGCAACCCAGCACCAATTACTGGACTTGGACTAAACATGACTTTTTCCCTGAAAAAATCCTTCAATTCTTTCTCAGATTACAAACTTGCTATTTCCCAGATATGCCTGTAGGAATTCATAGATGTGAATAGCGGAATTTCAGGAAACAATTTCCTAACATCTATGACAGAATCGCATGCATAACAATATATGAATCGATACATAGAGTAGAGAATACACAACCTTTTATTCACGACTTGGACAGGTATGTAGGGTTTGAATACTGCAAAGTATTATTAAGCTCTGGTTACTTCAGAGATAAAGAACTACACTTGTAATTCCTCTACTTAGTCCACGAACACCGATTAATACCCACATCTGCTAGAACGGAAGAGTATGAACAATTCACTCTCTTACTTTTAATGGGTTAGGCACCTAGACTAAAGAGGGAGAAGTGTTTCTCTTTTCATCTCTTTTGTGTCAAGTTACTGACTAACTGAATTGTTCCATCTCGAAAAACTAAAACCCTAATCACCCTTATAGTGGCCGGCCCTTATAAGCCTTTATGGGCTCATCATTTATTTATTAATCAGTGTTACTCTGTGTGACCTCATAGGATTAATTATCTTAGTTGTAGGCCCAAACCAATTTGTCTACAAACCGTAATTTATTCTCTAGCAAGCAAATACGGTTACTAAAATAATTAACTATATTATCTCCATAAATTCAATCCTATTTATATTTAGTAATTGCGGAAATTGTCTAAGGACATATTCCTTCAATCTCCCACTTGTCCATAAGACAAGTACGCAATATTAAATTCCTTAAGTCTCTTAATGCCAAATTTGATAACACGATGTTATATACTCAAATATGTTTCTTGATCACCGAGGTTGAATTGTTCAACTGAAGATAACCTCTTTAATCTCATTTTAGCATGGCCATGCGTTTTTACAATTCTCCCTCATCAAATGGCCCAGACACCATTCCTATCAGATAGGAGGACTTACTCAATCTTGTATGACCATAACTCCCACTCAATTCTTAGCCAACCTGAGCATTGCCTTTATAACCTCTTTTTACAGCACGGTGTTTAACAATGTCAAAGCTAAACTAATCATATTATGGTTATTAAGACATACTCATGTCCAAGGAATCTATTAAATATAGACATTCCGATTCTACTATTAGAATCTAATTAGGTCAAGTCTCAATGTATCAACCATAAATCCATATTTGTTAATTTGACATCCCTATGTCTCTATAGCCCAAGGAACTGCGCTATCAATTAACATTATGCTAGTCTTTTAACAAGTCACTTATGTCCAATTCAGTGCCTTAAACTAGGGACATATTATAAACTGTGGTTTTTGTTCACTATATAGGGTTCCATTCATCACAACGTTTATGATGATCCTATTTCAAACACAATTTATTTGGACATCTTATTTAATACTAAACAAATTAAATAAGAATGTAGATTTTTATTGATAAACAATTCCAAGCATAATCAATGTCTTTACAAATGCAAACATAAAGTAAGCATTATAAAGCCATTCTTTTATATGCTTAAGCCCATAGACCTAGTATGACCTTCATGCTTAGGTCGAGCAACCGGTTTAGTCTGCAGATCTCCCACATTCTCATCAATATGATTCTTGCTTATTCTGTATAGAACTCTTACAGCTCATAACTTCTCCATTGGGACAAAGAATGAAACCAGATGGAGATCGGAAATCATCTTTGTCACCTTGGTAATTCGTATATGCCTATCATTAACAACAAACTCAATTTCTCCACCATATACCAATCAATGATCCTCAGTTCTTCGTAAGTACATAAGGATATTCTTTGCACTCATCTAGTGCACGTAATCTGGATAATAATTTTCCTAAAATTAGCCATCTTAACAAATTTAAGAATATAACTAATAAAGAAACTTTCATTCTTTTAATTCAATTACACCTTTAATATGATATTAATCTCCATTAATATTAATTTGCATAATTGATAATATATAATGTTGCCCAAAGAAAATCAATAAATCAGAATTTAAATCACTATTAAATAAAGGAAACCAAGCGTTGTGTATTGGTCGTACACTGGCTTTGATATGGTTGCTACCATGACTGAAGAAACCAAGCGTCATGCAAGGGATATCCCTATAGGATTGGTTGGATCGATGTCAATGATAACTGTGATTTATTGTTTGATGTCATTGACATTGACTATGATGCAGAAGTACACTGATAATGATGTCAATGCCCCTTACACTGTTGTTTTTGAAAAGATTGGCATGAAATGGGCCAAGTATTTGGTGTCTATTATAGCTCTTAAAGGGATGACTACAAGTTTGCTTGTCGGCTCTCTTGGGCAAGCTCGGTATACCACACAAATTGCTAAGGCTCATATGATACCTCCCTGGTTTGCCCTCGTACATCCTAAAACCAGAACTCCTGTTAACGCCACTTTGCTTGTAACTATTCTCAGTGCTGTCATTGCCTTCTTCTCGAGTTTGTATGTTCTTTCTAGCGTCTTCTCCTTCAGTACTCTTTTCATTTTTATGTTAATGGCTGTAGCATTGCTGGTCAGACGTTACTATGTTACAGATATCACACCAAACAAGGGGCTATACAAATTTCTTACTTGCTTGCTCTTTATAGGAGCTTCTTCAGTTGGCATAACAGTAATATGGAATCTAAACTACCACAGCTGGATTGGTTACTGTGTGGGTGCAGTGATCTGGTTTGTTGCTACTTTGGCATTGCAGTTGATGGCAAAGCAGCGTGCTCCAAAGGTATGGGAGGTCCCACTAGTTCCATGGTTGCCATCATTATCTATCGCGATGAATATCTTCTTAATTGGTTCATTGGGCTATCAGGCTTTTCTTAGGTTCTTTATCTGTAGTGCAATTATGCTACTTTACTATCTTTTTGTGGGTGTGCATGCAACGTATGATGTTGCTCATCATGATGTGAAGGGAAGCAAGATTGAGGAAGGAAAGGCGGACATCAGTTAGTTGAGAATATAATGCAAATAATGTGAGCCATTTATCTTCTAGGAATTTCATTTGTCTTTGATACTCTGGTTTTAGGCTGAAGTTAATAACTGTACATTACTTTCTGGAATTTTGGGAGTAAAAGACCTACACAATCGTCTTAGATGATCATTTAAAATGGTTGGATATCTAGTCTCCTGTAGTCTTATTGATGAGCATAAAATTGTTTATCTTCTGGTAAATTAGATTATCAAGACCTGCGAATGTCTTCGCAAAAGTTAGTACTTGCCAAGGACTTTGATTTATTCAATACTATAATGAGCTAAAGGTGTATTTTTGGTAAAATGGGAAGATTGTAAGCATTTGATATTAGGACCTTGAAACTCATAATTGCAATTCATTTGCATCCTCTTCTAGTGCTAGAGAAATGCTCTGCAACAATAGACAATATATCTGATCATTGAACCACTGAGAACAAGGTTTAAAACATTCACAAAATATCAGACCGCCTGCATGGTGTTTATATTGAAGTTTTTTCAATAACACGAATGCTTTTCTGCAGCACACTAGCAAAATACTCGAGATAAAGATACAATGGTATCTAAGTTATCATGGTCTTAAAGCTAATACGACAGGACAAACAAATCTCATTCTAAGAGTACTCCTTAAAGTAACTACAATGAAGCACTAAAGAAATGGTAAGCAACCATTTTTCTGCACAACACAACATAAAGCTGCTGAGGGCCTCATCACACAATTTTAGTTCAGCAACAGATTTATTTCTGTCCCTTCTTTTTCCACAAGTCCCCCAACATCCTGATCCCAGAAGCCTTCTTCTTTCCTCCCCCAAAACTGTCATCAGGATCATCACCTGCCCCGGGTGAGCCAAGATAACCACCGAATCCAGTGATGGGCGGCGGGTCGAAAATGTTGTTGAAGTTGTTATCCATGGAGGCACACCTCTCTGAAATACGCCCTTTCATGTCTACCCCACCAGCAAGTACAGAAGCTGCAGCATCAGCCGCCTTCCTCCACTGCTCTGTTTGCACCTTCATCTTTTTCATCTCATTTTCCAGCAACTCCTTCGCTGCTTCAGCGTCAACTAACTTCTCCTTTAACTGAGCTTCTTTTGCTTTGCTCACTTCTAAATCTTTCCCCAGTTGATTTACTTTACTTGCCATCTCTTCTTCCCTACTACAAGCCAAGGCTATCTCTGATTTAACTTCAATTAGTTGCTTCTTCAGGGTTTCGTTTTCTTCAGTTATCACCTGTTTTTCCTTCTCTTTCTCCTCCATCACGACCCTCACTTGATCTATCTCCTCAGTCTTTTTTGAGGCACCTTCATCTTCATCACATAACGAAGGCTTTTCAGGTTCTGATATTGAAGAATCTAGTGACTTGGTCTCCTTCACATCCTGAACAGAACAGTAGCTAAGCTCAGCTTTGGGCTCAACTAACATTTTCTCCACCGGGACCTCAAAAACATCAGTTTCTCGATGATTTTCTTCAGAAACTTCATCTCCAGGCTTGTCATTTGATTTGCTCTTTCGGGTTGCTGTAACAGAAGCAGGTTTTGCTCGCCGAACAGCTTTTCTAGTTGTGGTCTCTTTCTTGCTGCCCTTGTGTAGCTCTTCTTGGGCTTGTTTCCTTGCAGCTTCAGCAGAAGTTAACTGTTGTTTCAGACACTTGAGCTCATGCTGAGCTTGTCCTAGTTGAGTTTCTAGATCCATGATTCGGGTGCCGAGTTTCTTCTGGTTAGGCGGGTCCGATTGGGTACCCCTTGGGGATCGATGGTCGCCAAGTCTTGGGGATCGATGATCCATGATTGGGTGGTGATGGAGCGGACCAGAATCAGAACTCGAGGTTCTAAGATGTCGTGGACCTTTTTGTATTGTTGACGGCCTTTGAAGCCCTTCTGGTCCCCTGCTTATTATCACAATCCCCAAATTTCCTAGGTTAATCCACAATGACAGAAACAACACAAAACAATTAACGTGATATATTAGATGTCTTACTTTAATCTCGGCATGAGCTTAGCACGATTGGACTAGTGGAGGAAGTCAGAAGTCGGAAGTTGTCCAGACTTTGGTTATGTGCTGCATGATCAACAATATCAGAACTTGAAACTTTTTTTCGTGGGGGGGTGGGGGGGGGGGGGGGGGGGGGGGGGGGTCGGGGGGGGGGGGGATTTCATGGTCGTTAAGCTAACATAAAGATTAAAAAAATCTCATAAATTTCAATTCATAGGAAATAAATACCCTTTCTCAAAATCATAGGAGCTTTTGAGATGTTTTTGGTTGACAACATATGAAGTGAATTCATAGGAAATTTTGTGAGTATATATAAATAAGCATGTATACATACTGTATTGATACTCTTTGTATAGATACATACTTCTCTTTCTTATATTCTACTTAAGTTAGTTAGAGTTTGTTAGAGGCTAGTTTAGTCTTTTACCTTTCCTTTCTTTTCATATAAATATTCAGTTGTAATTCTTCTCTCTTTGAGCTTGTATGAAATAAGAAAACTCTACTTTGTTTTCTCTCTCATTCACTGAATAATAACATGAAATTCATATGAATTTCTATAGTTTTACATGGTATCAGAGCGAAATGCGATCTCGTTCAAGCTTGGATTTCCTCGTTTGATTTGCGATTAGGTCATTTTCAATTGGAGATTAGCTGTTCTTCAATTGGAGCTGAAATTTTCAGCAATGGCGGATGAAAGTGAAAATTCCAATCGCACTCCTCTTAATACAAACAACAATGTAAGTTTCAATGATCCTCTCTAGCTAGCTCCTTCTGATAATCCCAATCAATCACTTGTTTCTGTGCTCTTCAATAGCAACAATTACTCGAGCTGGTTTCGAAATGTAAAAGAGCTTTAGGTGCGAAAAACAATTTAGGATTTGTTGATGGATTCATACCTAAACCTGCTTCCTCTACATCTAGTTATGCTCAATGGATTAGATGTGATTATAGGGTGATAGGTTGGCTTTTGGCTTCCATGACTGGTGAAATGTTTGAAATATTTACTTGTGTAGAATCTGCTTGTCATTTGTGGTCTGACATAGCTGAGAGGTTTGGCCAAACTAATGGTCCTCAAATATATCAATTGAAAAAGGATTTAGATAATCTTAGACAACAAAATCTTTCAATCTTGATGTATTACAACAAGATGAAGAATCTTTGGGATGAACTTAAGAGCTTACATAGCATGCCTATGTGTACTTGTGGTGTTTTAGCATCCTGTACTTGTGATTTCTTGAAAAGATTGAGTGTCTTTGAAGCTCAAGAACAAGTTATTCAGTTCTTACTTGGAGTGAATAGTGGATTTGATACCACTATATCAAATATTCTGGGAATGGATCCTTTGCCAACAGTTAATAGGGCCTTCTATTTGCTTCAGCAAGTTGAAAACAAAAGGAAGTCAGTGGTAAGGGTGATTTAGTTGAATCTAGTGCCTTCATAGCTCACAGATCTTCTGGTTTGTCTAGAAATTTTGTTCCTCATAACTCTGTTAATCCAGGAGGTAAAAGAGATTGGAAAAGAGACAAAACTCAAAAGGCTGAGAAATTTTGTGATTTTTGTAAAAGCAAAGGACACTCTATGGACCAGTGTTTTAAGATAGTAGGCTACCCTGATTGGTATAAAGGTTCCAGAGGTGGCAACAAAGCTGGGAAGTTAGCTGCTAATGTAGTTGTGGATAGCTATAGTGGGGTTGCTGATGATCCACTTGGGAATTCTGGTACAGATAGTTTGGATTCTTCCACTTTTAATACTATTATGTCTTGAAGTTATGAGGCTTTTGAAAGGGAAATCTGCTGCTCTCAATTGTTAAGGTGCTTCTCATATTATATCCTCAGTTGGTTAGATTATAGATTCAGGAGCCATTGATCATATGACATTTGATGATTCTTATTTTTGTTCAAGACAAGTGCTCTCAAAACCTATACCTGTTTGCTTGCCTGATGGATCTTCCAAATTTGTTCAAGAACTAGGTGATATTATGTTTCCTAATGGCTTAAAACTCAAAAATGTGATGCTGATTAGGGATTTTAACCATAACCGGCTATCCATCAGCAAGTTTATTGATGATAATCATGTGAGTGTGTCTTTTAGTGATAAGGGCTGTTTATTTCAGGACCTTCTCACTAAAAAAGACATTGGCAAAGGGATACAAGTGCAAGGTTTTGTATCAGTTTCAGTTTGATTCTGTTGGTGCAGCTGATCTAATTCAATCTCGTGTTATTGTCTCTAGTTCCACCATTGTAGCTATCTCTGATTGTTTTCCTGCTGGAGTTTCTATTGTACATAAACAAGTTGATAATAATGCTCTGCAACTCATACATGCTAGACTAGGGCATGTATCTCTTTCACGAATGAAACATATTTCTTGCTGTGATTGTTCACATTTGACTGAATATGGATGTGAAGTTTGTCATTATGCTAAGTTTCATAAACTCCCTTTTCCTAGAAGCACTTCTAAAGCTAGTTCTTTATTTGAACTCATACACATTGATTTATGGGGCCCCTATAAGATCAAATCTCTCAATGGTGCTTCTTATTTCCTCACTATATTGGATGATCATAGTAGGACTACATGGACTTTTTTGTTGCATAATAAAATGCAAGTTCATAAAACTATTTCTGATTTCCTTGGCTTTGTTAGAACTCAATTTCATACCAAAGTCAAGACTATTAGATCTGATAATGGCACTGAAATACTGCAATCTCAGTGTGCTGATCTGTTTGCTAGAAAGGGTGTAGTTCATCAAAGGAGTATAGCTGGTGTACCTCAGCAAAAGGCAAGGTTGAGAGAAAACATAGACAACTTCTTGAGGTAGCTAGAGCTCTTAAATTCCAAGCTCATCTTCCTAGTAAATTTTGGGGTGAATGCTTGTTAGCTGCCACTTATTTGATCAATCTTATTCCTACCCCTATTTTAGATCGGAAACCTCCAACTGAGATTCTTCTTGGAAAACCTCCTTCATATGATCATCTCAGAGTTTTTGGTTGTCAATGTTTTATTAATAACCCTACTAGAAGAAAAGATAAGTTTTCTCCTCGAGCTATTAAATGCTTTTTTTTTTGTTATCCTTATGGTCAGAAAGGCTATAAAGTGTTTGATTTACACACTCATAAACTCTTTGTTACTAGAGATATTATTTTTCAAGAGCATATCTTCCCTTTTCATAAAACTGATTTCTCTTTTACATCTTCTCATCCTATATCTCCACCTCTTGTTACTTTTGGTGGAGATGATAGTGCTAACCCAACTCCTTTTCCTACTTCATCAGTTTCTACTTCTCCTATTCCTTCTTTACATACTCCTTCAATTCTCATTCTGTTCATGACTCTTTTCAACACCCTATTGCTTCTCCTACTCATACCTCAACTCCACCTATTATTCCTTCTTCATCTCCTCCTGTACCTTCTGTTAGGATTTCTAACAGAACCTCTCAGCTTCCTATTAAATACAAAGATTACATCCATTCTCTCAAACCCAAACACATTCCTTCCTCTTCTCCTTCTGCTTCCTTCTGTACTACTTCTCATTTTTTGCCAATGTTATGGTTGTTCCTGAATCTACTACCTTCAAACAAGCTGTTGCAAATCCAGCTTGGGTTGCAGCTATGGATGCTGAATTAACAGCTCTTGCTACTAATCACACTTGGACTTTAGCTAATCTTCCTAAAGGGAAGAAAGCTATTGGTTCTAAATGGGTGTTTAAAACCAAATATAATGCTGATGGGACAGTTGAAAGGCTCAAAGCTAGACTAGTAGCTATTGGGTATCAACAAGTGCCAGGCAGGATTTCAAAGATACATTCTCTCTTGTTGCTAAGTTAGCTACAGTTAGAGTTGTTATTTCTATTGCTACTACTAATAACTGGCCTCTCTGTCAACTTGACATCAACAATGCCTTCCTGCATGGCTATATTGAAGAAGATCTTTATATGCTTCCTCCAGCTGGTTACACTAAGGCTCTTCCTGATCAGGTTTGAAAGCTTAATAAATCTCTATATGGTTTAAAGCAAGCTTCTAGACAGTGGAACAAGGAATTGTGTAAATTCCTTATTTCCCTTGGGTTTACTCAATCCTCTCAAAATCATTCTCTTTTCACTAAGACACATGAAGGATTTCTTTGTGTTCTTCTCATCTATGTAGATGATATTCTTCTTACTGGTGAATCTCAGTATCAGATTGATAAGGTCAAAGCTCATCAGTTGCATATTGCATTTACTATCAAAGATCTAGGGTCTTTGAAGTACTTCTTGGGTATTGAGGTTATTAGATCTGCTTCTGGCACTCTTCTCTCTCAAAGAAAATACATCAAAGATATTATTGACTTTACAGGATTGGTTGATAGCAAGTCTGTTTCCACTCCTCTTCCTGCTGGTCTCAAGCTTTCAGTTGATAATATAGGATATTGGTTGGCAAGTTGCTCTATTTAGGAATTACTAGACCAGACTTATCTTCCAGTGTTCAACATCTCAGTCAATTTCTGAGTTCTCCTAGGCAACCTCATATGTTGGCTGCTCTTCATGTTGTTAAATATCTCAAGCACACTTTGGATCTTGGTCTTTTCTACTCATTCTACTGTTTCAGCTTATAGTGATGCAGATTTTGGCTCTTGTCAGTTTTCTAGCAGATCTCTCAGTGCTTATTGTGTTTTCCTTAGTAATCATCTTGTGTCTTGGAAGACAAAGAAGCAGAAAACTGTTAGTAAATCTTCAGCTGAGGCTGAATATAGAAGCATGTCTAGTACAGCTAGTGAATTAGTTTGGATTGCTGGTTTGTTGGAAGATTTGCATGTGCAGGTTTCTCTTCCTATCAAGTTACTTTGTGATAACACTGCTGCAGAATCTATTGCTCACAATCCAGCATTTCATGAGAGGACAAAGCACATCAAAAGAGACTGCCACTACATCAGGGAGCAGATTTCTTGTGGTTTTATTGAGACTGCTCATGTTAGCAGTAGAGATCAATGGGCAGATTTACTCACTAAAGCTCTTCCTTCCTATCTTCACTCTCATCTTTGTTCCAAGCTTGGACTTTCTTCCCAAGTCCAGCTTGAGGGGGATGTGAGTATATATACATAAGCATGTATACATACTGTATTGATACTCTTTGTATAGATACATACTTCTCTTTCTTGTATTCTACTTTAGTTAGTTAGAGTTTGTTAGAGGCTAGTTTAGTCTTTTACCTTTCCTTTCTTTTCATATAAATATTCAGTTATAATTCTTCTCTCTTTGAGCTTGTATGAAATAAGAAAACTCTACTTTGTTTTCTCTCTCATTCACTGAATAATAACATGAAATTCATATGAATTTCTATAGTTTTACAAATTTACTTACCAAAGGCGGACTAGGTAAGAAAATTCCCACATATTGTGAAAAGTGCAAATTCATGGGATTTTCTGAATTTCCAATCTTGCAAACAACTCACTCATTTGGAAATTCCCATGACTTATTATGGTTAACCAAACAAACACTTAAAATACGAGAAGTAATAACCAGCTAGAACCTCGTAAAACTTAATGCGTTGACTTATGAAATACCATAAAACAAAAGTTCATAATTAGAAAACACTAGCTAAGCTTTGGCAACAGATATTGACCTTAGATTGAAAAAACTAGTATCAGAATATACTACGTAATTTGATGTTCAGATTCGAATACAAGAAGTGACTTTACTTGAGATAATAATACAATGCCAGTTTTTTGGGAAAGTGTAAAAGCCAAAGCATCCCTTACACAAAAAGTCCTTTGAAAACAGTTTAGCCTCTCAAAAGATGGGTTGGGGAGGCCCTTTCACACAAACAAAGCAACAGAATTACCT
Organism: Patellifolia procumbens; assembly: GCA_947645195.1. Lineage (NCBI taxonomy): Eukaryota > Viridiplantae > Streptophyta > Magnoliopsida > Caryophyllales > Amaranthaceae > Patellifolia > Patellifolia procumbens. The sequence continues at coordinate 3,147 of CANSGD010000776.1, read as the reverse complement.
GAAAAGTTGTTCTCACTTTCTCAAGCCTTTTCTTTCCACTTGAGCATATTCTACATTTTAGTATTTTATATTCAGGATATGCACAAGATTAATCAAAGATGTTATTATATTCCATAAGAAAAGAACTAACTACGACAGTCTGTAGAAATGATTTTTTTACACTAAAATGGCTATTGTTGATATTCGAATAATAAGCCATGGTAAATGCTAACTAGTTTAGTCATCCTAGTTAGTTAAGGTTGTCCACAAAAAAACAAATCTGGTTTGCATCACTAATCTTTATGGGTAGTCTTACATATCTCTATTTTATAAGTGAAGTGAAGAGGGGATACCAAAAATCATATTTATCTTTTTTTTAATTCCTATTTAAATGGAACAACTCTCTTCATAACTAACTTTTTTCACATTTTTAAATTTTGAATAAAGAAATACAAAACACCCTACATAAACTAAATGTTATATTTTTATATGGAAGTTTACCTAATTCCGCCCGCATCGCGTGTATATAAATCTTGTAGTGACTAGTGATGAGACATAGGGAAAGAGTATACACGATGCTAGTTAGGGTCCGTTCTTTTGTTAATAAAATTTAATAAGATTTTATCTAAGAAGGTCTAATGGTCAAATATGGTCTAAGAAAATCGGATAGTCTAATAAATTCAATTAAGCAAAATAATAAGTTGAAAAGAACGAAGCTTTAGTAGTATGTAATACATTTATAAATTTCCATAGAACAAAATAGTTGAAAATAACTCTGTTTAAAACCGGAGGAACAACCTGGTTTTTATTGGGTTTACATAGTGCAGCAGCTCAATTTGTCACACAACCAAACATAATTTCAGAAATATATATAATCATCATCCTCTGTAACCCAAAAAAAGTAAATTATAAAACCTTTCTCCTTTTGAGCTGTTTAATATGCAAACACATCCTAATACTTGCAAAAACTAACAGATAAATGGCATTTATTGGTCATACCCGAAAATCAGAAGTATAGTGCAGAAAAATGGTGAATTCAACGAAGCTAAAATTGGGAAGCCAAAGATCTAACATGAGAAAATAAAAAAAAAGTTAGAGGGACTAGACCTTGAAACAATGGTAAAGTTCTGTTAATTGGGTAACATTATTGATAATAATAAAAAGTAGATATAGAAGGTTTTCAAAGAAAAGAAAACAGACCTGGAAGTGAGTAAGGTACGTAGTTAAGAATGATTGAGAGTGTAGCATAAAATGCATAATAATAAAACACAGAGCAGTCTCAGAACCCAGATAAATTGCAGAAGAGAGAAGACCCAGGTTTGGTAGAAATGGAGGAAAGCAAGATGAGACACAGAACGTGTGGGTTAGAGCTTTAAATTGTCAGAGAAAGAGAGAGAGAGAAATAGTGGTATTTGAATTAAAGCAGTGGTTAGAGAAGGGAAGAGGAGGAGACAATGAGGTGATTAAATTTAAATGCAAAATGACCCAACCAAGTTATTTTCTCGGGAAACTCGGCCATTTACACTGTACTATTTGGAGTATCTCACTTCTTCCCCTATTCTTGTCCTATTCTACGTTTTCAAAGTTTAAACACACCCGTTTGAATTCTACTCTCTCGGTTAATTTTCATCATCAATTCCTCGATACTACAAGTCTACAAGCTCAAGATATGGGTGAAGGGTTTGCCAAGTCTACGAAGGAATTGTGTCATCGACTTTAATTCAATTATTAAAAATAATATAGATTATATTATAAAAATAATAATTTATTGAATTGGTTTGTCTTTACGTCTTACTAGAGAACGCTATACATCAAAACTCACTGTTTGGGCTGGCCTAGGTCCTAGCCCAATTCGGGTAAAATGACTAAACTACCCTTATTAACATCATGCTTTCCCAAGCTAAGTCCATTACTCTTAACAAGGCCCGTAATACTCCTTATTACGGAAATATCCTCGATTAACTTAATAATTACGGTTCTGTCATCATAGTACCGTATAAATACCTGATTGGCATCATAATTTGAGGTAACTTTTTCTGATTACTCTAAACCCCCTTTTTTCTTACTTTCTCTCTACAGAAAAGTAATCTGACTTGAGCGTCGGAGAGGCAATCCCGGAACCACCCCCGGGGTAGTCTATCTTCGTTGTTTTGCAGGCTATCAGATCTCCTATTACGGGCAAGCGGCTAAGACAATTCTCAAAATACCTTCATACAAATACAAATATTTCTGTTCCGGAAACACCCACTTAAATAGATCTTACAAGGTCACACAAAATATTTGGATCAATAAAAGAGAAACCCATAGCCCATAAAGATTATAGGGTAGCCGGCCCAAGAGGGAGATAAGAGGAGATTATTTGACCTTATTATTCCTAGATAAAGGTTAGGCAGTCAGAAAATAAGATACGGTATCTCTTATTATTTTCTCCTGCTCTTTCCTCTCTCTCAGCTGCCAACTAGCATTGTGGAGTGTTGATCTAAATTGGTGGAGTAAGTAGAGGAATCATGTTTGAGATCCTTTCTCCAAGATCGTTGGCTATACTTTGAAGTATTCTATCCCGTCAAATCATTTGAAGTCGCGCATCAAGAGGTTGGTAATTAATCATTATATGATCCTTAATTATATGTGCATGAGATCCTGTTTTAGGTGCTTATGAATTAGATTCATGAAATTCCGCTATACTACCTATAATCCTACAGTGGTATCAGTTTTTCCCTTGTGCATATTTTTTTGGTCATTATAATATGATTTATTTTGATGCGTTTATCACTAATTTTAATTTGATTAAGGGGAGAATTGAATTATGGATTGGATACTTGGAATTAATTAAATGAGATTTAATTGCTTAATATTAATTTTTTATTTTTGGCCGAAAATTTTAGAATTTTCGAACCCTAATGTTGGACATTAGGTTGGTCGAATTTTGTGACTCAAATTCAACAATTTGATTAGAGATTTGTAAAATTGATTTAGGGCTTTGTTTTCTTTAGATTCGAATTGCAAAATTATGTATTTGATTGTTGTTTTCGTTTCAAAATCAAAGAGTTTAGTTAAGAATAATGAAAACCCTAAATTTTTACTCAAATCAATTTGATTGATTGCAATTTGTTTGAAAAGTTCAAATTTGTGGAAGTAAGACATGAATAATGTGATTTTTACTCAAAT
>CANSGD010000775.1:0-160453 GCA_947645195.1 Patellifolia procumbens | reverse complement strand
ACGTTGTACCTACTCCACTCGCGTTCACACCGAGATAAGAAATGAAAATGAATGTTTCTTGTAAAACTTAAATGTTTTGGAAATAAGCCGAGTTTTCAAATAAATATTATATCGCTATTACCTTTCCTTATGCACTACGGTTTCAATAAGAGTTGTATACTGTTGTATATTGTTGATAAGTGATTTGAAGTATATATAGAGTTTATGTGAATTGTTGTGAATATATGTGACGAGTGTATTAAACAAAAGCCACCAGCATGTTTTACTGTTTTACGGGTTTAGTACTCAGCGCGTTGCTGATGGGAGTCAAATGTTTGTTTTCATTTCGGTGGCCTGTCACTTGGGTGGGTGACCAGTGGATTAGGTGGAAGCAGTGAAGTTATGAAGTTTGATGCAGGAATTCTTATTGCAATTATCTTTATATGTATTGAGGCGAGGACGATCGGTTTTGTAACAACGTAGTTATTTGTTTTGTCGTAAATAGTTTTTAAATAGGAATTTGTAAAGTAGAAGCTGGAAATAGTTGTTGGAAATATATTAAAATGTTATACAGGTTCATAGTTTGGAAGCAAGTCCTAAGTTAAATTTTAGGCGGTCCGTATTTGAAACGGAGCTCTGCCGAATTTTTGTAGACTTTTATTATTTAATTTTACGATTTACATCATTTAGATAACTTCATTTAGTGTTAATGGTTTATCGTTAAAAGTTTTAAAGAGTTCAGGTTTTTAGAGTTCCATACTCTTCGTTTAGGACGATGAGTGAGATGGTAATAGTCCGGATTAAGTTTTCCGCTGTGTTTAACTCTAATTAAGTTGGTCGGTGAATCCGGGCTGTTACAAACTCTTTCTCGTTCTGTTTGTGTTCCCTTCCTTTTGTTTTCTTTTTTATTTATTGAAGTAATGAGTCATACCTATTTATATCTCCCTCTCACACATAACCCCTCCTTCCTCCCTCTATTCGCCACGCCTAACCTCACTCTTATTTCCCCTGCTTTATCCAATAAAACACCCTCCTCTAATATGTTTATTTTTACACATATATAAATATAATTAATTTGTCTATTAATAGTTTAATCATGTTCTAAAGCTTGTTTAAACGAATCCTTAGCACTAATTACTCATGGGAAGCTGTGAAGGTTACAATGGTGAGACATGTTTATATCGGTACTAAGAGGTAATAGGAATCATATTAAGTTTGTAACAGCCGGATTTACACCAACTTAATTAGAGCTAAACACAGCGGAAAGCTTAATCCGGACTATTACATCACACTCGTCGTCCTAAAACGACGAGTATGGAACTCTAAAAACCTGAACTTTAAAACTTTAACTATAAAACATTAACACTGGATGAAGTTATATAAATGATCTAAATAATATTAATTAAATAATAAAAGTCTACAGAAAATTCGGCAGAGCTCCGTTTGAAATACGGACCGCCTAAAATTTAACTTAGGACTTGCTTCCAAACTATGAACCTGTATAATTTTAATATATTTCCAGCATCTATTCCCAGCTTCTACTTTCAATTACTACTTTAAACTATTTACACTTAACTAATTACTATATTATTACAAAGTCAATCGTCCTCGCTCAGTACACATAAGGATAGTTGTGATAAAATTCCTGCTGCTTCCACAACTTCATTGCATCCACCTGAAACTAATACGGCACTGCCACCCACCCAAGTGACAGACCACAGAAATCACAAAACAAACATTTGACTCACATCAGCAACGCGCTGAGTACTAAACCCGTAAAACAAGTAAAACATGCTTGGTGGTTTTTGTTAAAACACTCGTCACATATATTCATAACAATTCACATAAACTCTATATATACTTTAAATAACTTAATCAACAATCCTTACAACAATATACAACTCTTATTGAAACCGTAGTCCATAAGGAAAGGTAATAGCGATATAATATTTATTTGAAAACTCGGCTTATTTCAAAACATTTAAGTTTCTTACAAGAAACATTCATTTTCATTTCTTATCTCGTTGTGAACGCGAGTGGAGAGGGTACTACATACCGGCTGTCTCCAAACTGTTGAGGGTCGTCACCCCTTTTATGTTCTGTTTGCAAGACTTAACTGGACATGTCCTTCAACGTCAGGATTTAGCCCCTCTGATTAGGTAACAGTGGGGACTACCCGCCCTAACCCGGGTGCATGTTCACAACCTCATTTCACCATTCTTATTTATATTTTATATATTCAACATAGTATGTGGCCACTCATTCACCTTATTTCACATATCACATATCACATATCACATTGTAACACATTCTCATAAATATATATCACTAATATTAATCAAGTGTTATATAAAGTAATCCATTTGAAAATCATTTCATAAAATTATAAAAGATATTATCAGCATGACTGATATCCCACAAGACCTCTATGTTCCTTTTCAATAACATCTCCAATCGAATTACTTCACCGACCTCAATATAGTCATTTACTAATCAGTCGTAAACTCAACCTCCATAATTTACCTTAATAACCTCAAATCCTTTCATTATAACATCCTTATACCTCAATAATAGAATAGAAGATCGATACTCATTCTATATTAGAGTTATTCGGACGAGCTATCCCTACATATCTTCCTTTCATTAGGTTCCTTTGTGAATCTCCCAAATCAACGACAACTGAACATAACAACTAATTCTCCCCTCACAACTAGGACATTTTCGTAGCTTGACTAATCGCTAAGAAGGTTCTGTTAAACTAAAAACATAGGCTTGAGAAGATCTAGGGCGATTATGTTTAGTATCTTACATCTGAGTTTGTATCACCTTTATAAACAATGGTTATGGCTTTATCATTTCCTCGTTACTAACAACAATTAGCTTTTAGATATATACTAGTTCCGTTGTTATCTTCACTTTCATATTTTAGACTTGCTAAGAAATACATACACCACCTCGTTATACATATGTTATTATTTAGAATTCTGAATTAGGACCCCTTCCACTATTAATCTACTTTCAGTTTCAACTCCAACCAATTCATAAATTTGTCTAGATAATATTACTATTAAACATATTTCTCTAAGTTAATCTGAATTGTAGGAGTATCATTTATAGTCTCTCCTTGTATTAAAGAAACTAATTCGCCTTTCGGGTTATTAGTTTAACTAACACTTTATTCATCTTTCTTCTTGAGTTAAAACCAAACTTTAGCGACCATTGTATTATAAGTTGAATAAATATCACATATACTTAAGTGACTGAAATCTCATATACTTAATTTCCCATTCTTAAATATAGTTCCTTCACTAGTTTATTAATACCCTTACACATATTTTACATTCCTCGGTTATCCACTTAAATTAACTAGTTCATTTCTTCGTATTAGAACCAATTAACTCAATCCTATAAATAACTCAAATTATGTCACCAACCATCAATGACTAAATTAATCTAGTACATTTTGTAATTCTAATTATTTTTCATTCTTAATCAATTGATTATTAGACTTTCTAAATTTTGATATGTTGTCATATTACCCGCCTTTATATCTTAATTAGACTTGCTTATGCAATCAACGGTTCTTAACAATCTTGTTCACTGGTTGAGTGCTTACTTCCTAAAACCTTGTAAACTTGTTTGAACTTTTAATGTCCTTATTAATGACTTCGAAGATGAACTCATTCTACCAAAGACAACCTAACAACCCAAAGTCCCTTTATACTCATAACTTTCCTCTTATTGTGATTATTTCAACTCCCTTCTGACATTCAACCCATAATCTAAACCATACTATCCCATTCCCACTTCAAGACAACTTCAAAGGGTGCAGTATGCTACAAAATTCTCAAAATTTCGATTAACAGTAATGTCGTATCTAAGCATCAACAATCTCACACTATGACTTATTCACCATCAATTCCCATAGACCTAGAATTAACAATCAATTTCGAATTCTGAATACAATATGAATATCACAATCAGATAACACATAGTTCACAGATAGTCTAGCAATTAAACAAGAAAAATTATATAAACTCAACTAAGTAAATCGGGAATTAGGAATCACATATAAAAGTGTTTAGTACCTCAGTTAGGGTTTTAAAGTGAACATAGGTAGCGGTGGTGTGGTGGTGGAACAGCGTGGTTGTCGTCGGTCACTCGCACGGCCCTCCTCACGCGCACTCCTTCATTCTCTCGAAAACCCCCAATTTTAAGTATAATCTCATAAATAGATAGGATTTTGGTATTTTGAACTTACTCTACCTATTTCCATGTCTATTCGCCGGAAAATTTGGCCGAAATGGCCTGAACGCGGTGGCGCTAATTCACGGTCTCCTTCCTCTCTTGCGCCGCTACCTCCCTCTTCCGTTCCTCCCTATCGGCCTTGCTCCGCCGCCCGATGGAACTGCGTCGCCCTGATGGAACTGCGTCGCCACCGCCTTTCTTCTCCGTCTCTCTCTCTCTCTCTCTTCTTCCTCTTCCTCTGTTTCTCGCCCCTGCTCTCCCTTCTCTCTCTTTCTCGTTCTGTTTGTGTTCCCCTTCCCTTTTGTTTTCTTTTATTTATTGAAGTAATGAGTCATACCTATTTATATCTCCTCTCTCACCCCCCTCCTTCCTCCTCTATTTGCCACGCCTAACCTCACTCTTATTTCCCTTTTTCCTTATCCAATAAAACACCCTCCTCTAATATGTTTATTTTTACACATATATAAATATAATTAATTTTTCTATTTGAAATATAAATCACATTAAAACTAATAACTCAAACCCATTTCTTATATTAATATAAAGCTCTAAATTATTAAAAGTAATTCCATAAATATAATTTAAAATAATTACGTCAATAAATATACACAGCTTCTTAATAATAATATATATAAACAAATATAAGTTTTCATTTAAAACACAAAGGTTTCAGCAGTTAATTAAGCTAATATTATAATGAATAATTAATAAAGGTGCTATTAAAACAGGGCTATTACACTCTACCACCCTTACAAAAGTTTCGTCCTCGAAACTTAAAACAATAATATTTGAATATAGAAAGGATTATCAAAATCAATAACGAAATATAATTATACTATTTGATTTAATAAGAAAGCCTAGATCTCAGAACTTCACGATCAAAAGTTCAGCTCTATTCATTAACATTTTTGTGCTCGGCTACCCGATGCCTAGGTTCATCGAGGAGCTAAAACATCAAAATGGTAACCTTGTTGGCATTGAACTTAAGTCATTCCGTTTCAAGAGATCTCGTTTGAAAACCATCATAGCTATTTTCAAACTAAACCAAACTTTACAAGAAAGAGAGAGAGATACCATTACCAACTTAATTAGAGCTAAAAAATATGATATGGTCTCTCATTGTATCAAAACATAAATATAATCCGAGCAACCTTGCGATTGTGCTGAGTTAGCCACATAGCGGGGGTAAAAGATCTTTGGGAATGTTTGTCTGTTAATTGGTAAGTAGAGTTCAAGTTCTAAGAAATAGAAGTGAAGAACAAGAGTTTAGAGCTCTATAACTTTGAGAATGAGACAGTGAGATATGAGTTGTAATTTGAGGATATTTGAGGTTGATCTTAGAGCTTATGTTTTGAAGTTTCGAGGACGAAACTTATTTTAAGGGGGGTAGAGTGTAATAGCCTGAATTTTAAGCAGGTTGAGTTTAAAGCTAATTATATTAAGTTATTTAAATAGGATTCTAAAGTATTTCAGTTGAAGAGAGTTACTTGGATTGTTAGATGTGTTAAGGTTTCAATTGGTTTTAGCCCTTTAAGCAGATTAGAATACTCTCCAACACCATATGAGGACAAAAGTGGGTAAGATCTATCATTCTTATTGGTTAGGAGGCTTTAGAAACCAATAAATAGGTTATAAGGTCCTTAAGAACCTTATTCCTTGAGATTATGAAAATCGTATAGAGATCGTTTTATCGGGTAGCAATGACTTCCAGTTAAAGAGCCTTTCGGGTTGAATCCGAGCTTAGAACCTAACCAAACTTGACGTACATTATCCTTGGGATAACTTAAGGTTAGAATGGTCATTTATTCCCAAGAATTACGTGGCTAAATAGGGTAAGTTCCTTACATGTAAGATCTGCATTTGAAATTTCAGTTCAGACCTATCCTAAAAGAAATCTTCTTAGAGCACTTGGGTGTCGATCTCCCAAAACCCTTTGAATGCATCAAAGCCAACACATCAAGCAATAATCACCCTGAAACTCCATGAACCGACCTTACACATGTAGAGTTTCCTCTCTATAGGTACCGCCATTTTCTTGCTAACCATAGCAGTTTTGGGTTCGGTTCTCTTTTTCTTTTTCTTCAAGCTATTTTTCAAGCTTTAAAGCCTTGGAAAGGTATAGAAAACTCCATAGAAACATCAAACAGGATGTTGTAAGTACAGCATCCTCTTGTGTTTAGCTGACCTATTCATGTTCTAAAGCTTGTTTAAACTAATCCTTAGCACCTTACTTACTCAGGAAGCTGTAGGAAGGTTACAGTGGTGAGACATGTTTATTTCGTTCTAGAGGTAATAGAATCATATTAACTTTGATTTTACTGAGGTATGAAACTAGTGAAGAGTAGTCAATTGTTATTGATATCTATTGTTGTTTTTATTATGAGGTGAATGTTTTGGGACATTTATTATGGGTTTCAAGAGATCCAATAGAACTACGGAGTTCTCGAAGTATGATATATCAATCTAAGAAAGAATTAAGCGTTTGAGGTAACTTTTATGTTCAGAAAATCTATTCCATGCTGTGTCTGTACTTCTATTTTGATGAACTAGTTCGTACTATGGCCATAGATATGAATGTGTTGTTGTTATTAAATCTGTGTTTTGGTTGATTATGTATTGTTTGTCTTGGCTGTAGTTTATGAACGAAATGAAAAGTGGGCAAGGTATGGTGGAAGCTAAACAATAAATCAAATATGAAGTGAAGTGGTCGAATCGTCCAAAGCCTATACTTGCCAGCGATTTATGTAAGGTTGAGCTATGCCAGTCGTATACATTTACAGAATTATTATCGTATTTCAAGATTGACAAGTGATAAAACGATTTTGAAATGAAAATGTTCGCGGTGCAGTAAAGAGTTAGTTTTCACTCATTTTGGATGTTTTCTTTGTTTTCTATTCCTTCTTATTTGCATGAGTTAATGTTGAAGCTCGAATCGAATCGAGCAAAGTAATGATTCAGATGTATATTATGGGTTAAAGTCCTGAGATTTAAGTTTGGATACTGATCTGATTACAATGAGTTATGTTCTAATTTAATTCATTTGGGATTAAGATCGAATGACTCTGTATTGAAGTATTAAATGTTATTGTTTTGTGGGCCCATAACCCAGGTCCAGGATCGATGCGTTGTTCCGCTTGTATTTCATCTAAAGTATTATTTATTATTATGGATTCCATGTTCATTGAAGTATGAGATTGCTAAGCGTGTTATTAGCATTCAGAGGACGTGTTGACGTTATGAAACTTAATGCACACAAATCACTTTACAGATGGTGATCGTTCTACAAAAATACCCTCGGTGTTTTAGAGGACGTTCTTGTGAGGGTTAGGAAATTCTATTCCTGTTGATTTTGTGTTAGATATGGATGAAGATGCTGATTATTATTCTAGATAGGCACATTTTATTGATGGTGTCATTGATGTCAAGTCTGGTGTCTTTACTCTGAGTGTTGGTGATGATAAAGTGATTTTTAAACTCGTGTTGTTAAGGCACCTATGCTTGAACAATCTTGTTGCAGGGATGAGGTTTTGGATGAAGTAGGTGGAGAAGGTTCCACTACACCTAAGGTTGCCTCACCGTCTAGAGGTATTATCAAGAACATTTAGAGGCGAAAGATGTTTGATTAGGGTGGCTATTGGCCCCTCCTATTTGAGATATGGAGGAGTATGGTCGTGCGGGACCTTTATAAACTAGACGCGTAGAGGCAACCGTATTTTTCCTCCTTTTTCCTGTTCTTTTTTCTTTTGTGAGCGAGAGTGAGGTACTAACATTGTGTTTCCTCTTAGCATCGTCCTTGTCACCTTTTGGTATTGAGGACACTCATTCAGCTTGAGGATTATGTTTGTGTCTCTATCTCTTTTACTGCTTCTACGATAGATTTATTGCTTTCGAAAAATACTGAAAAATCAAAAAATATGGTTTCCATGACTGGTTTAGTTGCCTCCACTGTGCCTTGTTGTGCTCTATTTGAAAATGATTTGACTTTGTTTTCCGGATAGCTGGGCATTTGTGATCTTGAGGCTATGATTTCGAGCAAGTTTTGATTATATTACACTACATTGTCTTTTGCATGCCTTGGTTAGAATGTGAGGCCTCTTGTAGCCTATTGTATTCATATTATTGTCCAGTCTGTTTTTGTGTGTTAGTTCCTCTTTAGTGAATTGATCTTGACTTTGACTTCGTACTTGTCTCATATTGGATGACTTGTAGCATTTGCTGTGATAGAGGCGTTCTTTTGTCTGATTGTTGAGCCTCAGAGTGAATTTTGATATACTTTTATCCTCCTTGCTGAGCCTAATGACTTGTTGTGTTACTTAAACCCTATCATGAGCCCATGGCCTTTATTTTGATATTATTCCCAAGCCTAGCTTGGGGAGCTTTTGTATGGGTTGAGTTTGGATTGGTTTCTTGGTTTAGTTTGGTTATTGAAGAATTTAAAAGTGTATTTCTTGCGGTTTGAGAGTGAGAAAAAAAGAAAAGAAAAACAAAATTAGAATTGCGTGAATGAAGTGCAGAAAAATGAAAGAAAAATGAAATAAAAGTTCAAAAGAATTCGAAGTTCTTTCATTCACGTACGTTCTTAAAGAAATATTCGCTTCATTGCTTGAAAATTGGGTTTGTTATGAGTGTGTCATTGATTTATGAGAGTTGGGTTATTTTACGTGGTTTTATGGTGTTGTTGGGAGTTATGTAGGCCATCTTAGGCCTTGTTTGAATGATTCATGCTCCCCTTTCTTGGTTTTTCCACCACATTACCCAAAAGTATTCCTACCTCTTACCTAAGCCCCATTACAACCCTCTAAGTCTTCTTGAGCTCGTGTCTGCATTGTTCATTTGATTGATTTGAAGTCAGTTTGTCAAAGTTAAAGTATGTCTGCTAATTGAGTCGACTTGACTAGGATGAGCTTCATTTAACCTTCTTAAACACATGAGAGTGTGAGTGGGAAGGGTATTTATGGTCGGGTTGGTGAGTGTTCGGGCATATTCTTTGCCACAAAATTCAGAGGGTGACACCCTTGTGAGAGCCTTCTCAGTTTGGATGCCTTGTGACGCTTGAAATTGATAAATTGTTTGAATGATTGGTGGTTGGATGGATTTGATTAGCCAAACTTGAATTAAGCCTGCGAACGTCTCTTAGTCTTGAAATGTTTTGAGCTTTGATTGATTTTTAACTATGGGTGAGGCAATCTATTCCATGTTCATGTTCTGTTTGAGGACAAGCAAGGTTTAGCTTGGGGAGTTTGATATCACATATTTATATAGACTTTCTCCCTTATTTAGAAGCTAATTTGTGCCTCATTGGAGCTCTTGGGAGCTATTTTGTGCTAACTATCGTATATAGTTGTGGTTTTGTGTTTTTGTGTTGAATTGCAGATTTTAGGGAGTTTTCTCCTTATCCCGAGCCATTTTGGAAGCAACCACGGCTTTATGAGATGTTACGAGCACGTAGGATGGCTCACGAGCTTTATGGGTAGTTTAGAGGTCCTAAGACTCTAAACGAGAAGAATTGAGCGAAAGAGTAAAGGTTTTTCGTACTCGATCGAGCAGAATTGGCCCGATCGGGCGAAGTTATTATGATCGGGTACGAAGTTGCGGACTCGATCGGGCAAGCCATGCCGATCGGGCGAGACATTATGTGCCCAGACCCGATCGGGCATTCACCGCCCGACCCGATCGGGTCCCGTGCATTTTCTCGCGGATTTCGTCTTTAATTTCCGTGTTTAGTTAGACTTGAGGGGGTATTATAAATACCTTTTCCTCATTATTTCAGAGACATCTTTTTATCATCTTATCATCTATTACTCTAGTTTATTTCATAGTTCTTAGCTTAGTTTAAACTTTAGATTAGATTAAAGGTGATTGAACCTATTCGATTTCAATAAAAGTTCTTGCTTTCTGTCAATTGGTATTCTTGTTTACCCTAATCTCTGTTATTATTCTTAATTGCTTAGCTTAGTATTTAATCATTCATGATGCGATTATTAGGGTTTCATATTAGTTTTGTTGTTGTCAATTCAATTATGCGTGAGTAAGGGTGTTAGATAGGAAGGCCATGTTTATACCATGATTGTTGTTTAGATTTCTATCAATTTCTAGGGCTTGATTAGGGTGATTGTGATGTGGTTTGTTCTTAATTAGTGATTAATGTTAGTGTACAATTCCATTGATTGCTTGTGGTTAATAGTTGTTTGCACAAATCCGTCTTACGACTAGAGGCAGACCATCAGTAGTTTGATTACGTTAGTGAACATGGCGTATGAACTATGAGCTTCGGTCTTAACCATAGCTCAACACATGCTCTAATCCCTCGACTCTTGACTTAGGTTTTGATAGTAGTTGACCTTATTTGATTGGTATAAGCATGGTGGACCGACCTAATACCCTAGGTTTTTAGTCCATAGTTAAATCCTCGGTTTATTTCGTCTTCCTTAGTTTAATCATTAGTTCAGTTATTTCTTCCTTGATTTCATCTGAAGTAGCTAATTGATTGAATATTAATTTAGAAACTCTATCTCCCTGTGGATTCGACCCTGCTTCCATTGACTACCATAGTTAGAGGATTGTAGGACTATCTTTGAATAGGTGATACGACTAAATCCTGTCAAAAAGGCATACCCTTCAAAAGAACAAAACAAACTAAGCCTCAAGCTTTACAAGGTATCTAACCATGCCCTATCAGAAGAATTAAACTTCCTATAATAAAAAAACTACTCTAGCTTTCACTAGACCTTTGATCTCTGTAATTACATGATCTCTACGTAATACTTTCTCTTCCCAAAAGCTATAGTCCTCACTCTCCATATCATGTATACCACAGCAGCCAAAACAGTCTTCGCAACCTGCTTCTTTGCTTTAGAAGCTTTATAACTTCTTCTAACCCATGTTATCCATTGAGCCAAAGATCTCACTTTCCATATCAAACCAATCCAGCTCACGGTACTGACAAGGATTTGTTTGCTATAACAACAACTGAAGAAAAGATGTGCATGGTCCTCTGTCACCTCACCACAGGTAGACATAAATCATCAGTTCAAATACCAAACCTGAATAGCTTAGACTTAGTCTGTAGCCTTTCTTTAACTGCAAGCCAAGCAATAAATCTGTGCTTTGAATAACAAATCTATCCCAAATTGCATCACACCATCTCACCTCAGATAGATAGACCTTGTGTAGACAGTATCTTATACTGTTTCTGAATGGAAAACACAACATCAAGAGGCCACTGATCCATGTTCAACCCAACCATTTTACTCTTCACCTTACAGATATATTTGACAGTCCAAGCTAGCATTGGCAGGAGTTCAAACTCCCACCATGAGTCAGACTTAATATAGACTCCATGCATCCACCTAACCCACAAATTATCCTTCTAGCTGCCAATATGCCAAATGAGTTTGCCTATGGCAATTTGATTCCACAAACTCATGTTCCTGATCCCCAGGCCTCCATGTTCTTAGCTTTTCATACATCATCCCAATTAACATACCCACCTTTATAGGAGTTGCTCATACCATGCCATAGGTATTTCCTGCATATCTCATTTACTTTCTTAACAACAGCAGCGGGTAAGAGAAAATTAGAGCCCAATAGCAGCATATACTCAACAAGACAAAATTAACAAGTTGCAATCTACTAGCATAGGATAAATGTCTACTAAAGTATGAATCCTAGCTGTCATTTTTCTATCAGCACATCACAATCAGCAGCTGAGATCTTCTTATCACTAAGTGGAACCCCTAAATATCTGAAAGGAAGATCTCCAATACAAACCTATATCTCTCAATTAGTAATATCATAGTCCACCATATCAGTTGTGTATAAAGCAGACTTATGATTATTAGCTACCAAACCTGAGGTTTCTAAGAACAATTTCAACCTCTGCAATAATAGATAAGCAGATTTGATATCACCTTTACAAAAGCATGAGATCATCTGCAAAACAGAGGTGATTGAGTTGTAAGCTGGAACATCTTGGATGATACTTGAATTCTTCCAAATCTCAATAGACTAAGTACCCTAGTCAAGTAATCCATACATAGTACAAAGAGAAGAGGGGACATAGGGTCTCCTTGTCTCAAACCTTTCTGAGCTGGAAAATAACCCTATGTGCCTCCATTAATAACCAGTGTAATAGATGGGGTAGTAAAACAGATCATAATAATTTTCACAACCTGAGGAGGAAAGTTTAAAGCTACTAACAAATCTTCCATAAACCCCAATCTACCGAGTCATACGCCTTCTTAAATCAATCTTCATTAAAGTTCCAGCTTTTTGCTGCCTTTGCAAGGCCATCTCAGGATATCCTGGGATGCTAGGACATGGTTCATGGTTACTCAGGGATACAAAAGCCCCTTGATTAGGTGCTATTAACTCAGGCAACACACTGTTCTTGCCTCAGATCAGCTTAGTAATAGCTTTATATATTACAGAACAACATGCAATTGGTCTGTAATCTCCAACATTAACAGGGTTCTTGATTTTAGGAACAAGAGTAATAGCAGTTGAATTAACTTCTTTTAGTCGTTTACCATGCTGAAGAAATCCTGTATTGAGTCACTATCTCGCTCCAATAATCCAACACGCGAGCTATTAGTAACCATCCAATCCAGGGGCGTTATTATCAGTTAAAAAGAAAGCTCCTTTGATCTCAGCTGCTGTGAACACCGCTATAGCCTAGATTGTTGCTCCTCTGCTAACACTTCACCTCTGGCAATATTCTCTATTCCATATGTGATTAAACTGGTCTTTTGTCCCAACAGAAGCTTGAAGAAACTAACAAATTCATCAACAACTCCCCCGGGATCAGAAACCCATTCTCCCTCTGTGTTTTTCACCCATTAACCCTATTCTGAATTCATCTCATCTTAATGCCATAAAACCTTTGCCTTTTGAGCTAGAAAGCTGGCTTGAATGTGGTGAGCCTCAGTAGCTCTTCCTAGCCAACCTTTCCAAATTAGAAAGCTCCCCGTTTAGAGATCTAGGTGCAACCTCTGTTGAGAAGATTTCAGATTATCCAAAGCCTTCATGTAGTTCACATGTACATCACTGACATTGTCCTTGTTGAATACTATCAAATCAGCCTTCCAAAGCTTCAGCTTTTGAATGACAACAAACATTTTAGACCCTGTAATGTGTCTCTGCCAAGCGTCACAAAAACAGTGTAAAAACCTTTAAATTCACACCAGATATTATGGAATTTGAACGGTTTCTCCCTAGGAAAATCTGAATAAGAATTCACAATTAGAGGGCAATTATCAAACTCCACACTCATCCAGAACAAGAACTTTTCGCTAATGGCCAAACATCACTCCAGGTGCTATTTCTAGCACCTATCCATTTTGAAAACACTCTATGATCCCCACCTTGTTATTTGACCAAGTATAGAAATGGCTAGAGGTTTTGACTCTTACATACCGCAATCATCATACAGCTTCTCATATCTTGAAGATCTCTAACCCTTACTGGCTCTCCTACCCTGCAATATTAATCAAAGCATTAAAGTCACCAAGGATGATCGGGAGAAGTTACAACATTCAGACTCCTCAAGTCTTGCCACAACACCTCTCTAGCTGCTGCTTCATTGAAGCCATACACAAAGTGCTGAAAAATCTCTGTTTACTTGTTGTGATAACCTCATGATATATAGCTGACTAGTACATGTCAAAATAGAGACCTGAAAAGCTGCAAGATACCACCGAACAATGATTCTACCATTCTTAAGCCAAGCATTATTAGAAGTAAAGCACCAATTAGGACAAACATTCGGTACAAATCACCTAATTTAGGAGATTTGACCTTTGTCTCCAGGAGCCCAAACAATCTAATGTTGCTGAGATAAGATGAATTTATTCTCTCTGCTTTTAGACTATTTAGGCCCAGACATTTCCAGCTCAATATATCAGTAGATATCATGAGGCTTCCCCTCCTTGTTTATCTCAATAGCAAGATCAGTCTCACACTGCTCAACCTCCATCACTTCCTCTTCTTGCTCCAATGCTAAGATCTCAAAAGGATTACCAATGTCAACTGGTTGTACTTGCCTCTGGTCAGCAGCTTGTACCTGAGGAATTTTCTTCCTCTACACAACTTGAAAGCCCTCATTGTCCACACAACCTGTTTCTTCATCACCCAAACTCTTTTGACCTTTTAGGCTTCTTACATTGGTAACTCTCATGTCCCAAACCTCCACAATCAACACATTTGATTGGTTTCCATTCATACTTCACCTCCTGAGATAATATAACTCCTAATTCATTTTCAAATTCTATCATATCTTGGAGCACACCATCAATATGCACCTCTATCATCACTCTAGCAAACTGCATTTTTTCCTTCAAAAGAGTAGCTTGGTCTAACTATATAGGCGTCCCAATAAGCTCATCTAGTTTAAACAAAGATTTTTGCCCCCAATATTTGAAATCCAGATTATGGAATTGGATCTAAATAGGTATCTTTTTAATGTCCTCTTTTCTGCAAGTTCATATTACAACTCCATGGTTTCACCACAAAAGGTTTTCCATCAAAAAACTGATAACTAGTAGCTAAAACACCATCCCTACCTTCATTTGTTTTCATCCAAACCTGGAAAATTCCTCTACCAACAGGTACAATCTTATCAATGTCAAAATGCCCCCATATACGTTTAATGTAGCCTTCCATCACATGATATTACATAGCAGATTACAGAAGATAGCCAATACTCAACCCCTCCTCCTTAATATCATCAAACTCAATTTAGTACATTTACTCGAACAACTAGCTACATTCCTAAAATCAGGGTCTAAG
The DNA here is from genome assembly GCA_947645195.1 of Patellifolia procumbens. NCBI lineage: Eukaryota > Viridiplantae > Streptophyta > Magnoliopsida > Caryophyllales > Amaranthaceae > Patellifolia > Patellifolia procumbens. The sequence goes on along the minus strand of CANSGD010000775.1, from coordinate 145,441 downwards.
TTTTGAAACTGAGGGTTACCTGGATCCTCCACTAGTAGTCGTCGTTGTGTCTTCTTAATGATTGGATAACCAGTCAGTCAAATTACTCTTGCTCGGATTTCTCAGCTTAAGCTCCTTCAATGAAATTTCCGGCGAGGCAATTCCAACTTGGGGGTATTGATATTCAGTTTAGATACTCCTACTAATTCATCAACAATCTTCGTCTTCTTGCATCCATTGATTGAGGTCTCTTGGATTACCCAGATTGAGCTGATTGAGAAGCTCTTACCATGGAAAATGGTTACATGGAACTGGGATAACTTCTAACTTCCTGCTGTTATTGACAGAAAATTGATACTAAGAAATTCTACTTGGGTTGGAATCTAGACTTCAAGAACTTTCCAACGATGGGTCACACGCCCCAAACGGACTTCTTGTTTGAAAGATACGGCCTTCGCAAGTTGATGCAGAATTGCAGTTTACCCACATGATCGGGCGGGATTCTCGGGTTTGAAGCACGGACAGCCCCTTTACAGAATTATTTTTTTGTTTTAGGAGGTTAATATAAAATAGTTTAACTTCATTATTTTGTTAGACATCTTATTTCCATCATTAGTTAATATTAGTTTAGAGAGCTTTTCTTAGATTAAACACTTTAGATTAGTTCGAAAGGCGATTGAACCTTGGATTATTTTCAATAAAAGTTATTGTTTTCTGTCAATTGGTATTATTCTTCACTCTTAATTCCTTTCTTTAATTTTAATTGCTTAATTTATTATTTAATTCATTCATGATGCAAAGTTTAGGTTTTTATATTATGTTTATTATTGTTGATTCAATCATGTGTGAGTAGTCTTATTTCTAGGGTTTTAGGGAGGAAAACCATGTTTATACCATGATTCATATTTGAATTGTTATTAGTTTTCTAGAGTTTGATTAGATTGATTATGATGTGATTTATTCTTGGTGAGTGATTGATGTTATTCCACAGTTTAATCGATTGCTTGTGGTTGATAATTGTTTGCACAGATACGTCTTACTTTTAGGGGCCCTAGTACACATCAGTAATTCCGATTATGTTAGTAAACAGGGAGGTGGCGGCATATGTTGAATTACGAGCGTTAAGATTTAACCATAGCTTAATACGTGCTCTAATCTCTCGACTCTTAACCTAGGTATTGATAGTTGTTTGATCCTTCTTTGATTGGTATAAGCATGGTGGACGGAACTAATACCCTAGACCTTTAATTCATAGTTCAATTCCCATCTTTATTTTACTTTCTAGTGTTTCAATAGTGGTTCATCTGATCTTCTCTTATCTTGTCTGAAGTAGCTTTTTAGACGAATATTAACTTAGAAACTCTGTCTCTCTATGGATTTGACCCTACTTCCTTGACTATCATTGTTAGAGGACTTAAGATTATCTTTGATTAGGGGATACAACCCTAGCTTATCAAAATTTGGCGCCGTTGCTGGCGAGACGACTAGTTTTCTTAGTTTTTGGCGATTATTCAGACTAATTTTCTTGAGTAAATATTTTTTATTATTATTTTTATAAATTCTTTCTTCTCTTTCTTCCTTTCTTACTCAGTTGAGTTTATATGGAGTTGCCTCGGTTATACCTCGTATGGGGGAAGGTTATCCTAATTATCAGGGGCAATATAACAACTATAATGGATATTTCACTTTTCAAGGACAATATGACTGTAATAATGGATATGCCAATTATCAAGGGCAAGACTACAATAATGGGTATTCTAATTTGTATGGGAACATAATTTTGATAATGGGTATAGCAATAGTTATGTGTCTGATGCATCTTCTTATTGTCAATATTCAAACAATGTGTGCATGAATTCCCATGAATTTAATCATTTCTCTAATGAGTCTTATGCAACTGATTATACCCCTTCTAACCCACATGGAGTCTGTAACTATTCACAATCCGAATCTTCAGTGAGTCTAGGTCTACTTAAGCAGATGATTGAGTCTTATGGTAAACGAATTGAAAATTTTAATCCAGACTTGATGTGTTACCTCATATATATCTCAAATTATGCTCAATTACATGTTATGCAACAATTTGATAGTCAATTGATGATACATTATGAATATGATTGTGTTGTGAATACCATATTAGAGGTGAATGATAATAATCTGACTCCTGACATTGAAAAGAATGATCAAACTGAGGAAGTGTGGATATAATAATGAATGTTTTAATGGAGGAGGAACTCTTGGCTGAGGAACCTTGTGTTGACGAGCCCATTATTGAGGATGGTGAATGGTAAGTAAAATCGTCAAGGTTAAGCCTATCATTCCATAAATCCCTATATTCCATTTTTACATAGACTAGATCTTGCCCCTTCTCTCCCTATTCTATATGCTCCCATAGTATTCCACAGCTGACGCTGCTCCTATTCTCTCCTTTTAGGGCCTCACAGCCTACGCCGCCAAAGGGAAGTTGATCATTTTCCCTTCTTTTCTTCCTTTTATTTTTATTTTACTTATCTTCATAAATCATTTGCTTCCTTTGATATTATTTATGCGAAGATAGATGCGCTTATCATCAAGCCATATCTAGTGCTCAATGACATTGGACTCTTCCAGTGATGTATATGATAAGGTCGTGTATGAGCATTTTAGGGTATTGTTCCTAGAATCATGTTCTTCATCTGACTGATGGTTGAGGTAATATGGTCGTGCGGGACCTTTATAATCCAGCGCAGCGCTGAGACAACCCATAATTTCCCTCATTCCTTCTTCTTTTTCTTGTTTTTTTTTTTTATTGAGAGAGAGCGAGAGAGCACTGACGTCGTTTCTTCCTCTTAGCATTGTCCTTTGTTCACCTTTTTGCATTGAGGACATTGTCAAGTTCAGCTATTCTGTTTGTATTCTCTATCTCTTTTGCTCGCTTTTTATGATAGATTTATTGGATTTCGAAAAATGCTGAAAAAATCACAAAAATATGGTTCCCATTACTGGTTTAGTTGCCTCCCTATGCCCCTTGTTGTGATCTTATTGAAAATGATTTGACTTGGTTTTCTAGATAGCCGAGCATTTGTGATCTTGAGGCTATGATTTGATGTTTGATTGCTATGATTTTGAGCAAAGTTTGATTATTATACACTACATTGTGCTGCATGCCTGAATTGGTTAGCCTGTGAGGCCTCTTTGTATCCTATTGGATTCATATGATTATCTAGTCTGTTTTTGTGTGGTTCCTCTTCAGTGGATTGATCTTGAATTTGAATTTCGTACTTGTATGATATTCGATGACTTGTAGCATTTGTTTGCTGTGATAGAGGTGTTCTTTTGTCTGATTCTTGAGCCTCGGAGTGAATTTTTGATATCCCCTTATCCCCCTTAGGCCCGCTGAGCCTAATGACCTTTTCGTGTTACTAAACCCTTATTATGAGCCCATGGCCTTTATTTCGATATCTTTCCCAAGCCTTGCTTGGGGTGCTTTTGTATGGGTTAAGTTTCAGATATGTTCAAGGTTTGCGTTGTTTGGGGAATTAAAGTGCATTTGATGAGGTTTAAGTGTGAGAAAAAGAAAAGAAGAAAATGCAAAGTTGAGTTGCGTGAATGTTTGTTTAGTAGAATGAAAGAAAAAGAAATAAGAGTTCAAAAAAGTTCAAAGTTCCTTCATTCACGTTTTTAATAAAGAAAAATGTGCTGCATTGCTTGAAAATTGGGTTTGTTGTGAGTTTTCATTGTTTTAGAAAAGTTGGGATGTATTTTGTGGTTATATGGTTTTGTTGGGAGTTGTTTCGGCCATCTTCGGCCTTGTTTGAGTGATTTTGCTCCCCTATTCTCGGTTATTCCACCACATTTCCTAGAAATATTCCCTACCCTTGCCTAAGCCCCATTATAACCCTAAAAAGTCCTCTTGGGCTCGTGTTTACATTGTTTATTGGATTGATTTTGAGTCAGTTTGTCAAAGTTAAAGAGTATGTCTGCTAATTGAGTCGACTTGATTAGGATGAGCGACATTTAACCTTCTTAAACACATGAAAGTGTGAGTGGGAAGGGACATTATGGTCGGGTTGGTGAGTATTCGAGCATATTCTTTGCCTGCCCACAAAATAGAGAGGAGTGACACCTTGGTGAGCACCTTTTTCAGGATATGTATGCCATTTTGAGAGTTGCATTTGATTATTTGCTTGGATGATTGGTAGTTGATGGATTTTAATAGCTTAATTTGAATTTTGCCTGCTTGAACGATTCTTAGTCTTGAAAATGTGTTGAGCTTCGAATGTTTTATCTTTGGCTTGAGGACGAGAAAAGGCTTTGCTTGGGGGAGTTTGATGTATCACATTTATATATAGTTTATAGATGCATTTACATTGCATTGAGAACTCTTTTTAGAGCATTTAGGTGCATAATGACATGAATTACATATGTTGTGCTCTACTACTCCTTGTTTGTGTGTTTCGATCATTTTCAGGTTATTTTGATACAAATTGATCATTCTTATCAAGGATCTAGCCTATTAATCATTGAATATGAAAATAGCTTGCACAAGGATCACAATGCATCCGTTTGGGACAATTTTGAGTTCGACTGAAACAAAGAGTTAGTGAAAGAAGTGTTAAATCTGACACATGTTCACTATTTTTATCATAACTATTGATAGAAAATTAATACTCTAGAAATTCTAATTGGGTTGGAATATAGCATTCAAGAGCTTTCCAACGATAGGTCACACGCCTCTAACGGACTTCTGGTTTGAGAGATACGGCATTCGCAAGTTGATGCAGAATTGCAGTTTACCCACATGATCGGGCGGGATTCTCGGGCCTGAAGCACGGGCAACCCCTTCTCCGAATTATATTTTCTTTAGGAGGTTAATATAAATAGTTTAACTTTATTATTGGTTAGACATCTTATTTCCAACATTAGTTAATATTAGGGGGAAATTCCCAACGGTACACTCCTAGAATTGGCTTCTCTCACTAGTGCACTTCTATCTTTTGACTTCTTAATGGTACACCTTTAGTTTGAAATCTTCACTACTGTGAACATTCCGTTAACTAAGATGTTAGTTTAGGGTTAATTAGGATTAATTAGAGTTAGGAATTTGCCTCATTTTGCATGATAAGACTATTTCAAGGTGAAGATGACGTTTTTTCGAAAAACGGACACCACCGTGCACCCTTTATGGGCAATAATTTTGGAAATCCCTTCAAAACGGGTACCTACAAGTCGGATTTTTGAACACGTACTTCAAGGGTGCTTTTCCGACTATCAAAAAGTCATCTCGAGGTACGTGCTCGAAAACTCGGCTTATTGGTACTCATTTCGAAGGGATTCTCGAAATTCTTACCTATAAAGGGCGCATAGTGGTGTCCGTTTTTCGAAAAAACGTCATCTTAACCTTGAAAAGTCAAAGCACGCAAAACGAGACAAACCCTTAACCCTAATTAACCATAAACTAACCTTTTACTTAACGGAATGATCACGGTATGGAGGATTTCAAACTACAGATGTACCATTAAGAAGTCAAAAAGGTGGAAGTATACTACTAAGAAAAGCCAATTCCAAGAGTGTACCATTGAGAATTTCCCTAATATTAGTTTAGTGAGCTTTTCTTAGATTAAACACTTTAGATTAGTTCCAAAGGTGATTGAACCTTGGATTATTTTCAATAAAGTTATTGTAATCTGTCAACTAGTATTATTCTTCACTCTTAATTCCTTTCTTTAATTCTTAATTGCTTAAATTTTTATTTGATTCATTCATGCTGCAAAGTTTAGGTTTTTATATTAGGTTATTATGGTTAATTCAATCATGTGTGAGTAGTCTTATTTCTATGGTTATAGAGAGGAAAACCATGTTTATACCATAATTCATATTTGAATTGCTATTAGTTTCTAGGTTTTGGTTAGATTGATTATGATGTGATTTGTTCTTGATGAGTGATTGATGTAATTCTGCAGTTTTATTGATTGCTAGTGGTTAATAATTTTTTGCACAAATCCGTCTTACTTTTAGAGGCCCTATTACACCTCAGTAATTCTGATTATGTTACTGAACAGCCGGCATATGTTGAATTATGAGCTTTAAGACTTAACCATAACTTAACATGTCCTCTAATCTCTCGACTCTTAACCTAGGTATCGATAGTTGTTTGATCCTTTTGATTGGTATAAGCATGGTGGACGGAACTAATACCCTAGACCTGTAATTCATAGTTCAATTCCCATCTTTATTTTACTTTCTAGTGTTTAAATAGTAGTTCAGCTGATTTCTATCTAATCTTGTCTGAAGTTGCTTTTTAGCTGAATATTAACTTAGAAACTCTGTCTCTCTGTGGATTCGACCCTACTTCCCTTTACTATCATTGTTATAGGACTTAGGATTATCTTTGATTAGGTTATACGACTTTAGCCTATCAAAGTTTGGCACCGTTGCTGGGGAGACGTCTAGTTTTCTCAGTTTTTGTTCAATTGTTCAGACTACTTTTCTTGAGTAAATTTTTATTTTATTTTATTTTTTATGTTTTATTTTTGTAAATTCTTTCCTTCTTTCGTCCTTCCTTACTCATGAGTTTATACGGAGTGGCCTGGTTATAATTTGTATGGGGAAGATTATCTTAATTATCAGGGCCAATATAACAACTATAATGGATATTCCAATTTTCAAGGGCAATATGACTGTAATAATGGATATTCCAATTTTCAAGGGCAATATGACTGTAATAATGGATGTTCCAATTATCAGGGGCAAGACTACAATAATGGGTACTCTAATTTGCAAGGGCAATATAATTTTGATAATGTGTATTACAATAGTTATATTTCTAATGCATCTTCTTATTGTAAATATTGAAGTAATGTGTGCAGGAATTCCCATGAATTTAATCATTTCTCTAATGAGACTTATGCAACTGATTATACCCCTTCTGTCTCACATGGAGTCCATAATTATTCACAATCTGAATCTTCAGTGTGTCTAGGTCTACTTAAGCAGATGATTGAGTCTTATGGTAAACGAATTGAACAATCTAATCTAATCAAGACTTGATGTGTTACCTCGCATATATGTCAAATTTTGCTCAATCACTTGTTATGGAACAATTTGATAGTCAACAGATGATACATGATGATGATAATTGTGAAGATGATTGTGTTGAGAATACAATATTAGAGGTGAATAAAAATAATCTGACTCCCGACATTGAAAAGAATGATCAAACTAAGGGGAGTGTGGATGTAATAATGAATGTTTTTATGGAGGAGGAACTCTTGGTTGAGGACCCTTGTGTTGACGAGCCTATTATTAAGGATGGTGAAATTGTAAGTAATACCGTCAAGGTTGACCCTATCATTCCCTGTCCCTATATTCCATCTTCACATAGACTAGATCTTGTCCCTTCTCTCCCTATTCTATATGCCCCATATTTTTCCACAAGTAACGCTGCTCCTATTCTCTCCTTGAGGCCCTCACAGCCTACGCCCCTAAAGGGAAGTTGTTCATTGTCCTTCTTTTCTCCCTTTTATTTTGATTTTACTTTTCTTCACAAATCATTTGTTTCCTCTGATTTATTTATGTGAAGATAGATGCGCTTGTCATAGCCATATAGTGCTCAATGACATGTTTTCAGGCTCCTTTTATAAGTTACTCAAGGCATTTGAATCTTCCAGTGATGATAAGATAAGGTCGTGTATGAGCATGTTGGGGTGCTATTCCTACAATCCCGTTCCTCATCTGACTGATGGTTGAGGTAATATGGTCGTACTGGCCCTTTATAAACTAGCAAGGTGCGGGAGGCAACCCATAACTTCCCCTCATTCCTTTGTCTTTTTGCTTTTTATTTATTTAGTGAGAGAGAAAGAGAGAGAACTAACGTCGTTTTTCCTCTTAGCATCGTCCTTTGTTCACCTTTTGGCATTGAGGACACTGCCAAGTTCAGCTATTCTGTTTGTATTCTCTCTTTTACTGCTTTTTAGGATAGGTTTATTGCTTTTGAAAAATGCGGAAAAAATCAAAACAAATATGGTTCCCATGAATGGTTAGACTGTGAGGCCTCCTTGTAGCCTCTTGGATTCATATGATTATCCAGTCTGTTTTTGTGTGTAAGTTCCTCTTTAGTGGATTGATCTTGACTTTGACTTTCGTACTTGTCTGATATTCGATGACTTGTAGCATTTGTTGTGATAGAGGCGTTCTTTTGTCTCATTCTTGAGCCTCAGAGTGAATTATCGATATACCTTTATTCCCCTTAGCCACGCTGAGCCTAATGACCTTTTCGTGTTACTAAACCCTTATTAGGAGCCCATGGCCTTTATTTCGATATCATTTCCAAGCCTAACTTGGGGTGCCTTTGTATGGGTTGATTTTGAGATTGGTTTCTGATAGGATTTAGTCGTATCACCTCATCAAAGATAAACCTACAGTCCTCTAACTATAGTAGTCAATGGAAGCAGGGTCGAATCCACAGGGAGACAGAGTTTCTAAATTAATATTCAATCAATCAGCTACTTCAGAAGAAATCAGGGAAGATATAACCGAACTAAAGATTAAGCTAAGAAAGACAAATTAAACCGAGGAATTAACTATGCACTAAAAACCTAGGGTATTAGGTCGGTCCACCATGCTTATACCAATCAAACAAGGTCAACTACTATCAAAACCTAAGTCAAGAGTCGAGGGATTAGAGCATGTGTTGAGCTATGGTTAAGACTCAACGCTCATAGTTCAACATACGCCGCATGTTCACTAACGTAATCAGAACTACTGATGTGTCCTAGGCCTCTAGTCGTAAGACGGATCTGTGCAAACAGCTATTAACCACAAGTAATCAATGAAATTGTACACTAACATTAATCACTAATTAAGAACAAACCACATCACAATCACGCTAGTCAAGCCCTAGAAATTGATAGAAATCTAAATAACAATCATGGTATAAACATGGCTTCCCTATCTAACACCCTAGAAAGAGAACTACTCACTCATAATTAAATTGACAATAACAAAACTAATTGAAAACCCTAATAATTGCATCATGAATGATTAAATACTTAAGCTAAGCAATTAAGAATAATAAAAGAGATTAGGGTAGAGAAGAATACCAATTGACAGAAAGCAGGAACTTTTATTGAAATCGAATAGGTTCAATCACCTTTAATCTAATTTAAAGTGTTTAAACTAAGTAAAACTAAGCTAAGAACTATGAGAAATAAACTAGAATGAAAAGATGTAAAAAAGATGTCTCTAAAATAATGAGGAAAAGGTATTTATCATACCCCTCAAAGTCTAACTAAAAGCGGAATAAAAAGATAAAAATCGCGTCACATTGCACGGGACCCGATCGAGCACATGGCCACCCGATCGGGCCCATAGTAAACTTTTTCGCCCCTTTTTCTTCTCGTTTCAACGCAGCAGCTTAGCCAAGTAGGCGTGATATTGGCCCACCCGATCCAGCACCCGATCGGGTCAAGGATCGGGTCTTCAGCAAAATGGCCCAGCTTGCTCCCCTCAAGCGTAGCTCGAATCGGGTCATTTTTGCCCGATCAGTGTACGGAAAACTCCTTTTGACTCTTTGGCTCTCAATTATTCACGTTTAGAGGTTTTGGGACCTCCTAAACTACCCATAAAGCTCGTGAGCCATCCTACGTGTCTCGTAACATCTCGTAAAGCCGTGGTTGCTTCCAAATGGCTCGGGAATAAGGAGAAAACTCCATAAAACCTGCAATTCAACACTAAAACACAAAACCACAACTATATACGAAAGTTAGGATAAAATAGCTCCCAAGAGCTCCAATGACGCACAAATTAGCTTGTAAATAAGGGAGAAAAGTCTATATAAATACGTGATATCAAACTCCCCCAAGCTAAACCTTTCCTTGTCCTCAAGCAAACAGAACATGAACATGGAATAGATTGCCTCACCCCATAGATAAAAATCAATCAAAGCTCAAAACATTTTCAAGACTAAGAAACGTTCAAGCAAGCATAATTCAAGTTTGGCTAATCGAATCCATCCAACCACCAATCATCCAAGCAATTTATCAAATTCAAGCATCCACAAGGCATACAAGTCCTGAAAAGGCTCTTACAAGGGTGTCACTCCTCACTATTTTGTGGCAGGCAAATAATATACCCGAACACTCACCAACCCGACCATAAATACCCTTCACACTCACACTCTCATGTGTTTAAGAAGGTTCAATGACGCTCATCCTAGTCAAGTCGACTCAATTAGCAGACATACTCTTTAACTTTGACAAATTGACTCGAAATCAATCAAATGAACAATGCAGACACGAGCTCAAGAGGACTTTAGAGGGTTGTAATGGGGCTTAGGTAAGAGTTAGGGGATACTTTTGGGTAATGTGGTGGAAACACCAAGAAAGGGGGAGCATAAATCATTCAAACAAGGCCGAAGATGGCCTACACAACTCCCAACAACACCATAAAACCACGTAAAGTAACACAACTCTCATCAATCAATGACAAACTCATAACAAACCCAAATTTCAAGCAATGAAGCGAATATTTCTTTAAGAACGTACTTGAATGAAAGAACTTCGAATTCTTTTGAACTTTTATTTCATTTTTCTTTCATTTTTTGAACTTCAATCACGCAACTCTAATTTTGCTTTTCTTTTCTTTTTCTCACTTCTCAAACCGCAACAAATACACTTCTAAATTCCTCAACACCCAAACTAAACCAAGAAACCAATCTCAAACTCAACCCATACAAAAGCTCCCCCAAGCTAGGCTTCGAATAATATCAAGTGGAGGCCTTGGGCTCATAATAGGGGTTTAAGTAACACGAAATAAGTCATTAGGCTTAGCGGGGCTAAGGAGGATAAAAGTGTATCAAAAATTCACTCTGAAGCTCAAGAATAAGACAAAAGAACGCCTCTATCACAGCAAATGCTACAAGTCATCGAAAATCAGACAAGTACGAGGTCAAAGTCAAGATCAATCCACTAAAGCGAACTAACACAAAATAATATAGATAATAATATGAATCCAATAGGCTACAAAGAGGCCTCACAATCTAACTAATTCAGGTATGCGGCACAAAGTGGTGTAATATAATCAAATTTTGCTCGAAATCATAGCAATCAAACATCAAATCATAGCCTCAAGATCACAAATGCCCAGCTATCCAAAAAATAGAGTCAAATTATTTTCAAATAGAGCACAACAAGGGGCACCGGGAGGCAACTAAACCAGTCATGGAAACCATTTTTTTTTGATTTTTTCAGAATTTCTCAAAAGCAGTAAAAGACATAGAGAATACAAACAGAACTCCTCCCCCAAGCTGAACTTGGCAGTGTCCTCAATGCCAAAAGGTGACAACGACGATGCTAAGAGGAAAAACAATGTTAGTACCCTCACTCTCGCTCACAAAAAAGAATAAAAATAAAAAGAAAAGGAAAAAGGGAAAGAAAAATACGAGTTGCCTCTCGCACAGCGCTGGTTTATAAAGGTCCCGCACGACCATAATACCTCCATCTCTCAAATAGGAAGGGCTAAGCAGTGAGAGCCACCCTCATCAAATATCTTTCTTCTCCAAATGTTCTTGATAATGCCTCCAGACGGCGAGGCAACTTTAGGTGCACTTTTCACCTTCTCTGCACCTACCTCATCTAAAACCTCAGCCCTGCAACAAGATTGTTCAAGCATAGGTGTCTTAACAGCATTGGTTAGTTTAAAAATCACTTTATCATCACCAACACTCAGGGTTAAATACCCAGACTTGACATTAATGACAGCACCAGCAGTACACAAAAACGGCATACCCAGAATAATAGGAATCTGAGCATCCTCATCCATATTTAACACCACAAAATCAACAGGAATATAGAATTTCCCAACCCTCACAAGAAAGTCCTCGAAAACACCTAGAGAGTATTTTATAGAACGATCAGCTATCTGTAAAGTGATTTGTGTGCATTTAAGTGCTCCCATATTCAGTTTCTTATAAACAGATAATGGCATAACAGAAACAGAAGCACCTAAATCACACAAAGCCTTATCAACAAAAATAGGTCCAAGATGGCAGGGTATAGAAAAACTACCAGGATCTTTTAACTTTGGTGGGGTTTTATTTTGAATAAAAGCACTACACTATTCAGTAAGAGCGACACGTTCTACCCCACCAAAGTCTCTTTTCTTAGTTATCATATCTTTCAGAAATTTGGCATAAACAGGAACTTGGGTAATTAAATCTGTGAATGGAATCGTTACCTCAAGGTTCTTGACCATAGCTAAGAACTTACCAAACTGCTGATCGACCTTTGATTGTTGCATCCTGTGAGGAAAAGGTAGTTTTGGTGTAAAAGGCATTTCAGAAACCTTCTCCTTTTTCTTCCCTGTCTGTTCAGCTTCTGCAGACAAGTCGACTTCAGACGTCGAACTCTTCCTTTTTCATTCCTCTACCACCCTCTTCTTCCCCGCAGTTGGGGTAACCTCATCAACAGGCAATGGAGGAGCATCATAAGCAATGCCACTACAAAGAGTGATGGCATTCACATGTTCTCTCTGAATGGGTTGCCCTGACAATTCCCCTTGACGCCTCTGAGCATTAGTGCTTGCTAATTGTGCAATTTGAGTCTCGAGAAGTTTGATGTGCTTCTCTTGAGCTCTTTGTGCTTCCTCATTAGCTCTTTGCATAGCTAGCATTTGTCTCTCTTGAGCTCTTTGCGCCTCCTCATTGGTCTTTTGCATGCTCAACATTAGCTTCATCACTTCAGATATGGGAGGCTCTTGTGGGTTATTGTTTTGTGGAGGTGGTGTGGGAAAATTTTGTGGAGTTTGGAATTTATTGTGGTTATGGAAGTTTTGTGATGGGGGGTCTCTGAAAGTTTTGTGGGGATTGATAGTAAGAGGGTTTGGGATGGTTTTGTGGAGGTGGAGGGTGATGGTTTTGTGGGTTTTGGTAGTTGTGTGGAGGGGGAAATTTGATTGAATCTGTTGAAATGCGTTTGCCTGCTCCATCTGATGATGACTGAACTGACAGTCATGCCCTAAGTGATCCTGAACACCACATACCTCGCAGTAAGATGAGGTAATTGGTGCTACGGCAGACATAGCATTAATACTCAAAGGAGGTGCTGCTGAGGAAGAGGAACTGAAGGTGTTAATCTGCTGACTCAGCTTCGCTATCTGACAAGTCAATAATGCTATGGCATCCACCTCCAATACTTTCCTCGTGAGGCTGCGGGAAGTGGAATGATCATTGGCTGCAAAGTTTGATAGAAACTCATAGCCTACATCCACTTCCTTGTCCAGAAAAAGTCCTCCTGTAGACGAATCAACAGTACTCTTCGTCTGAGGCTGCAGACCATTGTAGAATGTATGCGTCAAGAACCATTTGTCCATGTTGTGGTGTGGACACTCTCTCTGTAAATCTCTAAATCTAGTCCACGCTTCCCGAAGTGTTTCATCAGGCTCTTGGGAAAACGTCTCTAGTTTATTTCTGATTTCTGCTGTCTTTGTGGGTGGATAATACTCTCTCAGTAATGCAGCAGAAATCTCCGACCATTCAGACACTTTGATGTCATTGAACCACTTCTGAGCTCTGTCTCGGAGTGAAAACTCGAAAAGCACGACCTTCAATTGCTCAGGTGTGACCCCTTGATGCTTTACAGTTCGGCAGAGTTGTTGAAATCTCTGCAAATGATTGATAGGATCTTCAGTAGGATGCCCACCAAACTGATTTTGCTGAACCATGATGATCAGTCCAGGCTTAATCTCGAAATTCTTAGCGGCGATGAGGGGCATTGGTGGTCCAGTAGAAAGACCATCTGGGTTGGGCACCCCATACGAATTCAGTGATTTAGACATAACTGAACTCGAGGTGTCTGATCCAGAGGTGTTCAGCCTAACAGACTGCTTTTCTCTCTGATTTTTCTTTGGAATCCGCCTGATTGTCCTAGTAAGATCGGGATCCGCTGGAATGGGGGAACCGTTTCTTTGAGACCTGGGCATACAAAAGAAACAAAAAGAGGCAGTAAAACGTATCTCAATTGGAACAATGAAGTTCCAATGAGGTACAGAGAAGTAGACCAAATAATCAAATAAAAACTTAGAAAACTAGCCGTCTCCCGGCAACGGCGCCAAAATTTGATAGGATTTAGTCGTATCACCTAATCAAAGATAAACCTACAGTCCTCTAACTATAGTAGTCAATGGAAGCAGGGTCGAATCCACAGGGAGACAGAGTTTCAAAATTAATATTCAATCAATTAGCTACTTCAGATGAAATCAGAGAAGAATTAACTGAACTAATGATTAAACTAAAGAAGATGAAATAAACTGAGGATTTAACTATGGACTAAAAACCTAGGGTATTATGTCGGTCCACCATGCTTATACCAATCAAATAAGGTCAACTACTATCAAAACCTAAGTCATGAGTCAAGTGATTAGAGCACGTGTTGAGCTATGGTTAAGACTCAACGCTCATAGTTCAACATACGCCGCATGTTCACTAACGTAATCAGAACTACTGATGTGTCCTAGGCCTCTAGTCGTAAGACGGATCTGTGCAAACAACTATTAACCACAAGCAATCAATGAAATTGTACACTAACATTAATCACTAATTAAGAACAAACCATATCACAATCACCCTAATCAAGCCCTAGAAATTGATAGAAATCTAAATAACAATTATGGTATAAACATGGCTTCCCTATCTAACACCCTAGAAAGAGAACTACTCACTCATAATTGATTGACAATAACAAAACTAATTGGAAACCCTAATAATTGCATCATGAATAATTAAATACTTAAGCTAAGCAATTAAGAATAATAAAAGAGATTAGGGTAGAGAAGAATATCAATTGACAGAAAGCAGGAACTTTTATTGAAATTGAATAGGTTCAGTCACCTTTAATCTAATCTAAAGTGTTTAAACTAAGCTAAGAACTATGAGAAATAAACTAGAGTTAAAGATGTAAAAAGATGTCTCTAAAATAATGAGGAAAAGGTATTTATAATACACCTCAAAGTCTAACTAAATGCGGAAATAAAAGTAAAAAAATTGCGTTTGCGGGCACGGGACCCGATCGGGCCAAAGGCTACCCGATCGGGCCCACACACAAATCGCACCAACTTTGCTCTTCGTTCAACGCAGCAGCAGCAGCAAGGAAATAAACGTCTGGGCTCCACCCGATCGGGTCCTCAGCGAAAATGGCCCAGCCTCGCTCTCCTCTCACGCAGCAGCACGATGAGAGCTAGGGGGTCACCACCCGATCGGGTCGGGCAGCAGGTGCCCGATCGGGTCTGGGCACTTCGTCTCTCGCCCGATCGGATCGGGCAAGCCTTGCCTGATCGGGTCCGCAACTTCTGTACCCGATCAATATTTCTTCGCCCGATCGGGCCATTTTTGCCCGATTAGTGTAAGGAAAACTCCTTTTTGACTCTTTGGCTCTCAATTCTTCACGTTTAGAGGTCTTGGGACCTTCTAAACTACCATAAAGCTCTTGAGCCATCCTACGTGTCTCGTAACATCTCGTAAAGCCGTGGTTGCTTCCATATAGCTCGGAAATAAGGAGAAAACTCCTAAAACCTGCAATTCAACACTAAAACACAAAACCACAACTATATACGATAGTTAGCACAAATTAGCTCCCAAGAGCTCCAATGACGCACAAATTAGCTTGTAAATAAGGGAGAAAAGTCTATATAAATACGTGATATCAAACTCCCCCAAGCTAAACCTTTGCTTGTCCTCAAGCAAACAGAACATGAACATGGAATAGATTGCCTCACCCCATAGATCGAAATCAATCAAAGCTCAAAACATTTTCAGGACTAAGAATCGTTCAAGCAGGCATAATTCAAGTTTGGCTAATCAAATCCATCCAACCACCAATCATCCACACAATTTATCAAAGTCAAGCATCCACAAGGCATACAAATCCTGAAAAGGCTCTCACAAGGGTGTCACTCCTCTAAATTATGTGGCAGGCAAAGAATATGCCCGAACACTCACCAACCCGACCACAAATAACCTTCCCACTCACACTCTCATGTGTTTAAGAAGGTTAAATGACGCTCATGCTAGTCAAGTCAACTCAATTAGCAGAAATACTCCTTAACTTTGACAAACTGACTCGAAATCAATCAAATGAACACTGCAGACACGAGCTCAAGAGGACTTTATAGGGTTGTAATAGGGCTTAGGTAAGAGGTAGGGAATACTTTTGGGTGATGTGGTGGAAAAACCAAGAAAGGGGGAGCATGAATCATTCAAACAAGGCCTAATATGGCCTACACAACTCCCAACAACACCATAAAACCACGTAAAGCAACCCAACTCTCATAAATCAATGACAAACTCATAACAAACCCAATATTCAAGCAATGAAGCTAATATTTCTTTAAGAACGTACTTGAATGAAAGAACTTCGAATTCTTTTGAACTTTTATTTCATTTTTCTTTCATTTTTCTGAACTTCATTCACGCAACTCTACTTTTTCTTTTCTTTTTCTCACTCCCAAACCGCAACAAATACACTTTTAAATTCCTCAACAACCAATCTAAACCAAGAGACCAATCTCAAACTCAACCCATACAAAAGCTCCCCCAAGCTACGCTTGGAATAATATCAAGTGAAGGCCTTGGGCTCATAAAAGGGGTTTAAGTAGCACGAAACAAGTCATTAGGCTCAGCGGGGCTAAGGAGGATAAAAATATATCAAAAATTCACTCTGAAGCTCAAGAATAAGACAAAAGAACGCCTCTATCACAGCAAATGCTACAAGTCATCAAAAATCAGACAAGTACGAAGTCAAAGTCAAGATCAATCCACTAAAGAGGAACTAACACAAAAACAGACTGGATAATAGTATGAATCCAATAGGCTTACAAAGAGGCCTCAGAGTCTAACCAATTCAGGTATGCAGCACAAAGTGGTCTAATATAATCCAAAACTCGCTCGAAATCATAGCAATCAGACATTAAATCATAACCTCAAGATCACAAATGCCTAGCTATCTAGAAAACAGAGTCAAATCATTTTCAAATAGAGCACAACAAGGGGCACAGGGAGGCAACTAAACCAGTCATGGGAACCATATTTTTTTGATTTTTTGCATTTTGAAAGCAATAAAGCTATCCTAGAAAGCAGTAAAAGAGATAGAAAATACAAACAGAACTCCTCCCCCAAGCTGAACTTGGCAGTGTCCTCAATGCCAAAAGGTAACAAAGGACGATGCTAAGAGGAAAAACAACGTTAGTACCCTCACTCTCGCTCACAAAAAAGAAGAAAAAAAAATTTAGAAATAAAAAGAAAAGGAAAAAAAGGGAAAGAATACGAGTTGCCTCTCGCACAGCGCTTGTTTATAAAGGTCCCGCACGACCATAATCCTCCATCTCTCAAATGGGAGGGGCTTGGCAATGAGTGCCACCCTCATCAAACATCTTTCGCCTCCAAATGTTCTTGATAATACCTCCAGACGGTGAGGCAACCTTAGGTGTAGTTGAAACCTTCTCCACACCTACTTCATCCAAAACCTCATCCCTGCAACAAGATTGTTCAAGCATAGGTGCCTTACACAGCATTGGTTAGTTTAAAAATAACTTTATCATCACCAACACTCATAGTTAAAAACCCAGACATGACATCAATTACAGCACCAACAGTACACAAAAATGGCCTACCCAGAATAATAGGAATCTAGGCATCCTCATCCATATCTAGCACCACAAAATCAACAGGAATATAGAATTTCCCAACCCTCACAGGAACGTCCTCTAAAACACCTAGAGGGTATTTTATGGAACGATCAGCCATCTGTAAAGTAATTTGTGTGCATTTAAGTACTCCCATATTCAGTTTCTTATAAACAGATAATGGCATAACAGAAACAGAAGCACCTAAATCACACAAACCTTTGTCAATAAAAATAGGTCCGAGATGCAGGGTATAGAAAAACTACCACGATCATTCAATTTTGGTGGGGCTTTATTTTGAATAAAAGCACTACACTCTTCAGTAAGAGCGACACGTTCTACCCCACCAAAGTCTCTTTTCTTTGTTATCATGTCTTTCAGAAATTTGGCATAAACAGGGACTTGGGTAATTAAATCTGTGAATGGAATCGTTACCTCAAGGTTCTTGACCATAGCCAAGAACTTACCAAACTGCTGATTGACCTTTGATTGTTGCATCCTGTGAGGAAAAGGTAGCCATGGTGTAAAAGGCATTTCAGAAACCTTCTCCTTCTTCTTCCCTGTCTATTCAGCTTCTGCAGATAGGTCGACTTCAGATGTCGAACTCTTCCTTTTCCCTTCCTCTACCACCCTCTTCTTCCCCGCAGTTGGGGTGACCTCACTAACGGGCAATGGAGGAGCATCATAAGCAATGCCACTACGAAGAGTGATGGCATTCACATGTTCTCTCTGAATGGGTTGCCCTGTCAATTCCCCTGGACGCCTCTGAGCATTAATGCTTGCTAATTGTGCAACTTGAGCCTCGGGAAGTTTGATGTGCTTCTCTTGGGCTCTTTGTGCTTCCTCATTAGCTCCTTACATAGCTAGCATTTGTCTCTCTTGGGCTCTTTGTGCCTCCTCATTTGCCTTTTCCATGCTCAACATCATCTTCAGCACTTCAGATATGAGAGGCTCTTGTGGGTTATTATTTTGTGGAGGTGGGTGTGGAAATTTTGTGGAGTTTGGAAGTTATTGGGATGATGGAAGTTTTGTGGTGGTGGTCTTTGGAAATTTTATGGGGTTTGATGGTATGAGGGTTTAGGATGGTTTTGTGGAGGTGGAGGTTGATGGTTTTGTGGATTTTGGTAATTGTGTAGAAGGGGGAAATTTGGTTGTCTCTTTTGGAAGGCGTTTGCCTGCTCCATCTGAAGTTGACTGAACTGACAGTCATGCCCAAAGTGACCCTGAACACCACATACCTCGCAGTAAGATGAGGTAATGGGTGCTACGGCAGACATAGCATTAATACTCAAAGGAGGTGCTGCTCAGGAAGAGGGACTGAAGGTGTTAATCTGCTGACTGAGCTTCGCTATCTGCGAAGTCAATAATGCAATGGCATCTACCTCCAGTACCTTGCTTGTGAGGCTTCGGGAAGTGGAATGATCATTGGCTGCGAGTTTTGATAGAAACTCATAGCCTACATCCACTTCCTTATCCAGAAAAACTCCTCGTGCAGACGAATCAACAATACTCTTCGTCTGAGGCTGCAGACCATTGTAGAATGTCTGCGTCAAGAACCATTTGTCCATGTTGTGGTGTGGACACTCTCTCTGTAAATCTCTAAATCTAGTCCACGCTTCCCGTAATGTTTCAT
Source organism: Patellifolia procumbens (assembly GCA_947645195.1). NCBI lineage: Eukaryota > Viridiplantae > Streptophyta > Magnoliopsida > Caryophyllales > Amaranthaceae > Patellifolia > Patellifolia procumbens. Next base: position 126,177 of record CANSGD010000775.1, on the reverse strand, counting down.
CAGGCTCTTGGGAGAACGTGGCTATTTTGTTTCTGATTTCTGCTGTCTTTGTAGGTGGATAATACTCTCTCAGAAACACAGCAGAAATCTCACTCCATTCTGTTTCTTTCACGTCGTTCAACCATTTCTGGGCTCTATCTCTATATGAGAACTCGAACAACATGACCTTTAGTTGATCTGGAGTGACGTCGGCATGTTTAACGGTTCGACAAAGCTGTTGAAACAGTTGCAAATGATTTGCCAGGTCTTTAGTAGGATGCCCACCAAACTGATTTTGCTGAACCATGCTGATGAGTCCAGACTTAATTTCGAAATTTGCCGTGGCAATGGTGTGCATAGTAGGTCCAGTGGAGAGACCATATGGGTTGGGCACCCCATATGATTTCAGTGATTTAGACATAACTGAACTCAAGGTGTCTGTTCCAGAGAAGTTCAGCTGAAATGACTGCTTTTCTATCTGTTTTTTCTTTCGGATCCGCCTGATTGTCCTAGTAAGATCGGGATCCGTTGGAATGGGGGAACCGTTTCTTTGAGACCTGGGCATACAAAAGAAACAAAAAGAAGAAGTAAAACGTACCTCAATTGGAACGATGAAGTTCCAATGAGGTACAGAGAAGTAGACCAAATAACCAAATAAAAACTTAGAAAACTAGCCGTCTCCCCTGCAACGGCGCCAAAATTTGATAGGCTTTAGTCGTATCACCTAATCAAAGATAAACCTACAGTCCTCTAACTAAGGTAGTCAATGGAAGAATTAGCTACTTCAGATGAAATCAGAGAAGAATTAACTGAACTAATGATTAAACTAAAGAAGATGAAATAAACCGAGGTTTTAACTATGGACTAAAAACCTAGGGTATTAGGTCGGTCCACCATGCTTATACCAATCAAATAAGGTCAACTACTATCAAAACCTAAGTCATGAGTCAAGTGATTAGAGCACGTGTTGAGCTATGGTTAAGACTCAACGCTAATAGTTCAACATACGCCGCATGTTCACTAACGTAATCAGAACTACTGATGTGTCCTAGGCCTCTAGTCGTAAGACGGATCTGTGCAAACAACTATTAACCACAAGCAATCAATGAAATTGTACACTAACATTAATCACTAATTAAGAACAAACCACATCACAATCACCCTAATCAAGCCCTAAAAATTGATAGAAATCTAAATAACAATTATGGTATAAACATGGCTTCCCTATCTAACACCCTAGAAAGAGAACTACTCACTCATAATTGAATTGACAATAACAAAAATAATTGGAAACCCTAATAATTGCATCATGAATAATTAAATACTTAAGCTAAGCAATTAAGAATAATAAAAGAGATTAGGGTAGAGAAGAATACCAATTGATAGAAAGCAGGAACTTTTATTGAAATCGAATAGGTTCAATCACCTTTAATCTAATCTAAAGTGTTTAAACTAAGCTAAGAACCATGAGAAATAAACTAGAGTAAAAGATGTAAAAAGATGTCTCTAAAATAATGAGGAAAAGGTATTTATAATACCCCTCAAAGTCTAACTAAATGCGGAAATAATAGTGGAAAAATCGCGTTTGCGGGCACGGGACCCGATCGGGCCAAAGGCCACCCGATCAGGCCTACACACAAATCGCACCAACTTTGCTCTTCATTCAACGCAGCAGCAGCAGCAAGGAAATAGACGACTGGGCTCCACCCGATCCAGCACCCGATCGGGTCTGGGATCGGGTCCTCAGCGAAAATGGCCCAGCCTCGCTCTCCTCTCACGCAGCAGCACAATGAGAGCAAGGGGGTCACCACCCGATCGGGTCAGGCAGCAGGTGCCCGATCGGGTCTGGGCACTTCGTCTCTCGCCCGATCGGATCGGGCAAGCCTTGCCTGATCGGGTCCGCAACTTTTGTACCCGATCAATATATCTTCGCCCGATCGGGCCATTTTTGCCTCGATCAGTGTACGGAAAACTCCTTTTTTACTCTTTGGCTCTCAATTCTTCACGTTTAGAGGTTTTGGGACCTCCTAAACTACCCATAAAGTTGTGAGCCATCCTACGTGACTCGTAACATCTCGTAAAGCCGTGGTAGCTTCCATATAGCTCGGAAATAAGGAGAAAACTCCCTAAAACCTGCAATTCAACACTAAAACACAAAACCACAACTATATACGATAGTTAGCACAAAATAGCTCCTAAGAGCTCCTATGACGCACAAATTAGCTTGTAAAAAAGTCTATATAAATATGTGATATCAATGTCACTAGATAAATTTTCTTCCTTGTGTTGTCAAGACTTTCAAACTTTTCTTGTGCACAATTTATTTCAACTCTTTGTACTCCACAGTTGAAAACCGCATGTTGGAACTTATCCAACAGGTTGTGTGTGTACACAACAAAGGCATGTTTTTCTAGGTGAAGTGGGGTTACAAGGCGAGGCATTGAATTCTTAGAGTCACAATTGATTTTTTCATGAGCATATCTCTGAGCATCCAAAGAAGATTCAATCCTATACCATAAGTCAACCAAAAGCAATTTTGCACTTGTAAATTTAGTAAAAAGATTCAGAAATCTGAGTGGACCGCGGGATACCACCCAAGAAGATTCCAAACTCATGCATCATATTATGCCACCCTTCATCAAATTCTTCGGGCTCAAGATCTCTATTCGAAACAACAACATTAAGTTTTTTTAAAAACTCTGTATTCATAAACATATTAGGCCCTACATTAGAAGGAACATTTTTCATTATGTGCCACATACAAAGCCTATGTTTTATCTGATAAAAGACCTTTTTAATTTCTATTTTCATCGCAGGATCTTGGCTGGTGATCAAACAAATTGGCTAAGAATTAGCCATTGCTTTGAGAAAACATTCAAACAACCACATAAAAGATTCAGTGTCTTCCTTTGCAAGTAATCTCATACCAAAAGTGACGCACTTTCCATGGTGATCGACACCCGTAAATAGGGCCAGAACCAAACAGTATGTGTTGGTTTCAAAAGTTGTGTCAAACGAAACCATATTACCAAAGACAAAGTAATTTATTCTACTAACAACATCACCCAAAACACCCTAGTCAGATGTTTTTTTCATCTAAACAGGAGTCAAAATAAATCCACCACTGCAACTCTTCACCTTTTTTTTAATATTTCCTATGAACATATCTGCATCAACCTCACGAAGGTAAACTCTGACATCTCGACTAAAGTTTTTGAAATCCACCAGTGTCGCACCTACATTCTCATATCCAGTTACATGCTCTTTCATCAATCGAAACGGTCTACTAGCTCCAATGTTTACCATATAATTGTTCAATATGAAATTCTTGTGAGATAGAATTAAGTTTCTAGAAATTGTTAAAAATGCATGCTTTTTGGCGTCAAAAATACATGACTGTGAGATTCATGTAAAAGATATACCATAAATTTCCCATCACTTCGTCGTGTGAAACCTATCCTAGCATAACAACCAACACGGTTTAAACTCTTTATCCTACCTTTGAAGCTTGTGGTAACTTTATCCTCATTCTTTGGCTTTACTCTCACCATCTTTTTTGTACCCTTGTTTACACAATACATGTATTTTAAATAAACAACACCATTCTTATCTTAGTTTTTTGTACCCAATCTCGCGACAAAACCACAAAATTTAGCATAATTTTCGTAAAACTCTATGCAAGCAGCTAAAGAATCAAAGGGCATACGCACAGTAGGTTTCATCTCCCCGGGACAACATGGAATCCATTCTTTTGAACCTCTTGGTGTATGACAAGGACGAGGTGCCAGAGGCATCGTTGTTGCTTGATCATTGTCAGCCATGTCTGGTGGTGTTTGTGCTGAAGCACTTGTTGTAGTAGGGGCAATTGTAGGAGTAGTTGCAGTGATTGAAGATTGAATTTCCTCTACCATTTTATAGTTAAACAATGGTTAAAAAAAGAGGCATTTAGAATGTTTGTACACATAAAAAACAGCTTCATATATGTAAAAAAAATGGTACTTTTTATTGTAAAACCCAAAAAATAGAGGAACTTGATAAGGTTTTGCATCTAGAATTTGCAGTGATTGAAGAATGAATTTCCTCTTCCATTTTATAGTTAAACAATGGTTAAGAAAAAAGAGGGAGGTGTTTAGAATGTTTTTACACATAACAAACAGGTACATATATGCAAAAAAAATGGTACTTTTTGTTGTAAAACCTAGTAAACATAGGAATTTGATAAAAAGAGGATTTGTAATGCAAATCCATACTAACAATCTCAAATGTTACTGAATCAAATCCACTGCTTAAACCATTGCTCAATTCATCATTCTTGCAACTATATTAGTTAGTCTTACCAAAATCGCACACTTTATCTAGGGTTTATAGCATTGTAAAATCAACAATGTAAAATCCATACTACTATGAGAGCTGATAACATAAAATCAAACCCTAATCTTAAGTGAAGTACTACATATATGATAAATCTTATACCAATTGAGAATAATTATGGTTTATAGAATCGAAAAATCCACAATCTTAACGTATGAATGAATTTTCGCAAGCAAAACAGTATTTTTTACCCTGCAAAGATGACAGGCTAAAGTCGTATCACCTAATCAAAAATAAATCCTAAGTCCTCTAACAATGATAGTTAAGGGAAGTAGGGTCGAATCTACAGAGAGACGAAGTTTCTAAGTTGATATTCAACTTAACAACGACTTCAGACAAAATCAGACAGAATCCAACTGAACTACTAATTAAACACTAGAAAGCAATATAAAAAGAGATTTAATCTATGAATTAAAGGTCTAGGAAATTAGTTGGGTCTAGCTGGTCTACCATGCTTATACCAATCAAGGGATAAACAACTATCAGAACCTAGGTCAATAATCGACAAATTAGAGCACGTGTCAAGCTATGGTTAAGTCTCAACGCCCATAGTTCAACATATGCAGCATGTTCACAAACATAATCAGAATTATTGATGTGTACTAGGCCTCTAAAAGTAGGACGGATTTGTGCAAACAATTATTAACCTCAAGCAATCAATGAAACTGCGCAATAACATTAATTATATTAATAAGAACAAATCACACCATAACCATTCTCATCAAGCCCTAGAAACTAATAGCAATTCAAATAATCAAGGTTTGAACATGGCTTCCCTCACCAAATCCCTAGAAATTAGACTACTCAGACATGATTAAATGAACTATAATAAAATAGAAATAAAACCCTAATCCTAACATCATGAATGAAATCAATAATTAAACTAAGCAATCAAAAGTAATTAAAGAGATTAAGTTTATAGAAGAATACCAATTGACGGAAAGCAATAACTTTTATTGAAATCAAATCCGAGGTTTAATCACCCCTTAAACTAATTTAAAGTGTTTAATCTAATAAAACTCTCTAAAGACTAAGCTAAGAGCAAAGGAAATAAACTAGAATAAAAGCTGTCACTAAAATAATGAGGAAAAACTATTTATAATAGCCCCAAAATCTAATTAAAAACGGAATAAAAAAGATAGAAATTCGCCACATCGAGCACAGGACCCGATCGGGCAATGGGCCACCCGATCGGGCCCACACAAAAAATGCCCAACCAAAATTTCCTTCTTGGCTCGTCAAAACAGCAGCACAAAATGGGGTTGGGCTGCCACCCGATCGGGTCGGGTGATGCTGCCCGATCGGGCCAGTGTACATGAGCCCAACACAATGCCCTCCTTTGAACCCAGCAAGCAGCAGCAAACCAACCTCATCTATGGGCCTCCACCCGATCGGGTAAAGTGTGCCCGATCCAATCGGGTGGAGGTACTTTTGGCCCAGCTTCGTTTCTTCAATCTAGCCATGCAATCAGAAAATGGGTGATAGAAAATTGTGCCTGCCCGATCGGGTTGGGCTTAAGATGCCCAACTTCATTCACCCGATCGGGTGCGAAACTTTACCACCCGATCAATAAATCTTCGTCCGATCGGGTCATTTTCTGCCCGATCAGTGTACGGGAAGCTCCTTTTGACTCTTTGACTCTTAATTCTTCACGTTTAGAGGTCTTGGGACCTCCTAAACATTCCATAAATCTCATAACCATTCTTACGTGCCTCGTAACAACTCGTAAAGCCGTAGTTGCTTCTAATTAGCTCGGAAATAAGGAGAAAACTCCCTAAAACCTGCAATTCAACACTTAAACACAAGACCACAACTATAATATAATTAGCATAGAATATCTCCGAAGAGCTCAAATGATGCACGAATTAGCTCATAAATAGGGGAGAAAACTCTATATAAATACGTGATATCAAACTCCCCCAAGCTAAACCTTTGCTTGTCCTCAAGCAAACAGAACATGAACATGGAATAAATTGCCTCACCCCATAGATAAAAACAATCGAAGCTCAAAAACGTTTTCAAGATTAAGAATCGTTCAAGCGGCAAAATTCAAGTTTGGCTAGTCAAATCCATGAAACTCAATCATTCAAGCAATTTATCAAATTCAAGCATCCACAAGGCATACAAATCCTGAAAAGGCTCTCACAAAGGTGTCACTCCTCTCAATTTTGTGGCAGGCAAAGAATATGCCCGAAGACTCACCAACCTGACCATAAATACCCTTCTCACTCATGTGTTTGAGAAGGTTAAATGACGCTCACCCTAGCCAAGTCGACTAAATTAGCAGACATATTCTTTAACTTTGACAAACTGACTCGAAATCAATCCAATAACAACGTAGACACGAGCTCAAGAGAAGTTTAAAAGGTTGTAATGGGGCTTAGGTAAGAGGTAGGGGATATTTTTAGGAAATGTGGTGGAAAAACCGAGAAAGGGGGAGCATAAATTATTCACAACGAGGCCGAATATGACCGAAACAACTCCCAACAACACCATTAAACAACAAAATACGTCCCAACTCTTATGAATCAATGGAAACTCATAACAAACCAAATTTTCAAGCAAAATAGCATATTTTTCTTATTTATAAACATAAGTGAATGGAGGAACTTTGAACTCTTTTGAACTTTTATTTCATTTTTCTTTTATTTTTGAACTTCATTTACGCAATTCTAACTTTGCCTTTTCTTTTCTTTTTCTCACACCCAAACCACAACAAATACACTTTAATTCACCCAAAGCCAAACCAAACCATAAAACCAATCTCAAACTCAACCCATACAAAAGCTCCCCCTAGCTAGATTTAGAAATAGTATCGAAATAAAGGTCATGGGCTCATAACAAGGGTTTTAGTAGCATAAAATAGGTCATTAGGCTCAGCAGGCCTAAGGAGGATAAAAGTATATCAAAAATTCCCTCTAAGGCTCAAGAATCAGACAAAAGAACGCCTCTATCACAGCAAATGCTACAAGTCATCGAATATCAGACAAGTACGAAGTCAAAGTCAACATCAATCCACTAAAGAGGAACAAGCACACAACAATAGACTGGATAATAATATGAATCCAATAGGCTACAAAGAGGCCTCACAGTCTAACCAATTCAGGCATGTAGCACAATGTGGTGTAATATAATCAAAACTCGCTTGAAATCATAGCAATCAAACATCAAATCATAGCTTCAAGATCACAAATGCCCAACTATCCAGAAAACAAAGTCAAAACATTTTCAATAAAAGCACAACAAGGGGCACTGGGAGGCAACTAAACCAGTCATGGGAACCAAATTTTTTTGATTTTTCAGTATTTATCGAAAGCATTAAATCTATCCTAGAAAGCAGTAAAAGAGATAGGGAATACAAACAGAATTCCTCCCCCAAGCTGAACTTGGTAGTGTCCTCAATGCCAAAAGGTGAACAAAGGAGGATGCTAAGAGGAAAAGCAATGTTAGTACCCTCACTCTCTCCACTAAAAAAAATAAGAAAAATAAAAAGAAAAGGAAAAAAGGGGAAAATACGCGTTGCCTCTCGCACAACGCTGGTTTGTAAAGGTCCTGCACGACCATAATACCTCCATCTCTCAAATAGGAGGGGCTAAGCAGTGAGTGCCACCCTCGTCAAACATCTTCCTTCTCCAAATATTCTTGATAATACCTCCAGACTTAGGTGCATTTTGAACCTTCTCTACACCTACCTCATCCAAAACCTCAGCACTGCAACAAGATTGTTCAAGCATAGGTGCCTTAACAGCATTCGTTAGTTTAAAAATCACTTTATCATCACCAACACTCAGAGTTAAAGACCCAGACTTAACATCAATGACAGCACCAGCAGTACACAAAAACGGTCTACCCAGAATAATGGGAATATGGGCATCCTCATCCATATCTAACACCACAAACTCAACAGGAACATAGAATTTCCCGACCCTAACAGGAACGTCCTCTAAAACACCTAGGGGGTATTTTATAGAACGATCAGCCATCTGTAAAGTGATTTGTGTGCATTTAAGTGCTCCCATATTTAGTTTCTTATAAACAGAAAAAGGCATAACAGAAACAGAAGCACCTAAATCACACAAACCTTTATCAATAAAAATAGGTCCAAGATGGCAGGGTATAGAAAAACTATCAGGATCTTTTAACTTAGGTGGGGTTACACTCTTTATTAAGAGCGAAACGTTCTACCCACCAAAGTCTCTTTTCTTAGTGATCATGTCTTTCAGAAATCTAGCATATATAGGGACTTGGGTAATTAAATCAATGATATGAATCCTTACCTCAAGGTTCTTGACCATAGCCAAGAACTTACCAAACTGTTGATCAAACTTTGATTGCTGCATCCTGTGAGGGAAAGGTAGCCTTGGTGTAAAAGGCGTTTCAGAATCCTTCTCCTTTTTCTTCTCTTTCTGTTCAGCTTCCTCAGATATTTCGACCTCAGACGTCGAACTCTTCCCTGTCCCTTCCTCTAGCACCTTCTTTTTCCTTGTAGTCTGGGCACCCTCATCAATGGGCAATGGAGGAGCATCATAAGCAGCGTCACTATGAAGAGCAATGGCGTTTACGTGATCCCTCTGAATGGGTTGCCCTGGCAATTCCCCTTGCCGTCTCTGAGCACTATTGCTAGCCAATCGGGCAATCTGAGTCTCGAGAATTCTGATGTGCTTCTCTTAAGCTCTTTGTGCCTCCGCTTGAGCCTGCATGTGCTTTTGTGTTTCCTCATTGGTCTTTTGCATGGCCAACATTAGCATCATCAATTCAGACATGGAAGGTTCTTATGGGTTCATGTTTTGTGGAGATGGGGTTTGAAAACTTTGTGGGGCTTGGAAGTTATTAGGGTAATGGAAATTCTATGGTGGAGGTCTCTCAAAACCAGGGGGGTTTGGTAGTATGAGGGTTTAGAATGATTTTGTGGAGGTGGGGTTGATAGTTTTGCTGATTTTGGTAGGCATGTGGAGGGGGGGATTATGTCTCTATTGGAAGGCATTCGCCTGCTCCATCTGATGTTGACTGAAGTGACGGTCGTGCCCGAAGTGACCTTGAACACCACATACCTTGCAGTAAGATGAGGTAATGGGTGCTATGGCAGACATAGCATTAATACTCAAGGGAGGGAGTTTGGAGGTAGAGGATCTCAAGGTATCAATCTGCTGGCTTAGCTTCGCCATCTGCGAAGTCAGCAATGCTAGGGCGTCTACCTCCAATACCTTCCTTGTGAGGCTTCGGGAAGTGGAATGATCATTGGCTGCAAGGTTTAACAAGAAATCATAGCCTACATCCACTTCCTTATCCAGAAAAACTCCGCCCGCAGACGAGTCAACAATACTCTTCGTCTGAGGCTGCAGACCATTGTAGAATGTCTGCGTCAAGAACTATTTGTCCATGTTGTGATGTGGACACTCTCTCTACAGATCTCTGAACCTCCCCCCCCCCCCCGCTTCCCGAAGTGTTTCATCAGGATCTTGGGAAAACGTGGCTAGTTTATTTCTGATTTCTGTTATCTTTGTTGGTTGATAGTACTGTCTCAGGAAAGCAGCAGAAATCTCCAACCATTCAGACACTTTGATGTCGTTGAACCACTTCTGGGCTCTGTCTCGGAGTGAAAGATCGAATAAGATGACCTTCAATTGCTCAGGTGTGACTCCTTGATGCTTTACAGTTCGGTAGAGTTGTTAAAATCTTTGCAAAGGATTGGCCGGATCTTTAGTAGGATCCCCACCAAACTGATTTTGCTGAACCATGCTGATGAGTCCAAGCTTAATCTCGAAATTGTTAGCGGCGATGGTGGGCATTGGTGGGCCAGTAGGAATTTACGTCAGGATTGGGCACCCCATGTGAATCTGAACTCGAGGTGTCTGATCAAGAGGTGTTCAGCTAAACACACAGTTTTTCTCTCTGAATTTTCTTTCGAATCTGCCTGATTGTCCTTGTGAGATCGGGATCCACTGGGATGGGGGAACCGTTTCTTTGAGACCTAAGCATACAAAATAAACAAAAAGAAGCAGTAAAACGTACCTCAATTGGAACAATGAAGTTCCAATGAGGCATAGAGAAGTAAACCAAATAACCAAACAAAAACTTAGAAAACTAGCCGTCTCCCCGGCAACGGCGCCAAAATTTGACAGGCTAAAGTCATATCACCTAATCAAAGATAAATCTTAAGTCCTCTAACAGTGATAGTTAAGGGAAGTAGGGTCGAATCCACAGAGAGACGAAGTTTCTAAGTTGATATTCAGCTAAACAGCTACTTCAGACAAGATCAGATAGAATTCAACTGAACTACTAATTAAACACTAGAAAGCAATATAAAAAGAGATTTAATCTATTAATTAAAGGTTTAGGAACTTAGTTCGGTCCACCATGCTTATACCAATCAAGGGATTAAACAACTATCAGAACCTAGGTTGAGAATCGGCAAATTAGAGCACGTGTCAAGCTATGGTTAGGTCTCAACGCCCATAATTCAACATATTCAGCATGTTCAAAAACATAATCAGAACTACTGATGTGTACTAGGCCTCTAAAAGTAGGACAGATCTGTGCGAACAATTATTAACCTCAAGCAATCAATGAAACTGTGCAATAACATTAATTACTCAATAAGAACAAATCACACCATAACCAATCTCATCGATCCCTAGAAAGTAATAGCAATTCTAATAATCAAGATATAAACATGGCTTCCCTCACCAAATCCCTAGAAATTAGACTACCCATACATGATTAAATGAACTATAATAAAATAGAATTAAAACCCTAATCCCAACATCATGAATGAAATCAATAATTAAACTAAGCAATCAAAAGTAATTAAAGAGATTAAGAGTAGAGAAGAATACCAATTGACAGAAAGCAATAACTTTTACTGAAATCAAATTCGAGATTCAATCACCCCTTAAACTAATCTAAAGTGTTGAATCTAATAAAACTCTCTAAAGACTAAGCTAAGAGCAAAGGAAATAAACTAGAATAAAAGCTGTCTCTAAAATAATGAGGAAAAACTATTTATAATAGCCCCAAAATCTAATTAAAAACGGAATAAAAAAGATAACATCGAGCACAAGACCCAATCGGGCAATGCGCCACCCGATCGGGCTCACACAAAAAATGCCCAACCAAAATTTTCTTCTTGGCTCGTGAAAACAGCAGCACAAAATGGGGCTGGGCGCCACCCAATCGGGTCGGGTGATGCTGCCCGATCGGGCCAGTGTGCATTAGCCCAGCACAATGCCCTCTTTTGAACCCAGCAAACAGCAGCAAACCAACCTCATCTATGGGCCTCCACCCGATCGGGTAAAGTGTGCCCGATCCAATCGGGTGGAGGTACTTTTGGCCCATTTTCGTTTCTTCAATCTAGCCATGCAATCACCAAATGGGTGATAGAAAATTGTGCCTGCCCGATTGGGTGCATGTTTGCCCGATCGGGTTGGGTTTAAGATGCCCAACTTAATTTCTTTGTTCCTTCACCCGATTGGGTCGGGTGATGTTCGCTCGATCGGCTACGAAACTTTACCACCCGATTAATAAATCTTCGCCCGATCGGGCCATTTTCTGCCCGATCAGTGTACGGGAAGCTCCTTTTGACTCTTAATTTTTCACATTTAGAGGTCTTGGGACCTCCTAAACTTTCCATAAATCTCATAACCATTCTTACGTGCCTCGTAACAACTCGTAAAGCCGTGGTTGCTTCCAATTAGCTCGGAAATAAGGATAAAACTCCCTAAAACCTGCAATTCAACACTAAAACACAAAACCACAACTATAAATGATAGTTAGCATAGAATAGCTCTCAAGAGCTCAAATGATGCACGAATTAGCTCATAAATGGGGGAGAAAACTCTATATAAATACGTAATATCAAAAGATGGTGTTGATATCTGTTGTTGTTGGTTTTGGACTTTCACACTAATTTATCGCTTTTTTGTGTTAAAAATCGCTGCTTTCGTCTATTAATTTGTGTTGGTGATTTCAGCCATTAGAGGTTGGAGGTGAGAGGAGAGGAAGGATGAATATCACGTTTTTTTTTAGGAATCGCGTGTTAACTGAAGGTGGGATGGAGTTTTAATCTACACCGTTATTTGTAGGCGCGCGGTAATCAACATCCTAGATGACCTATTTTCAGTGTTCAGCGTAAGGTTGGTTTTCAGTGGATTCACTAAAATAAATAGAGGTGGCCTATTTTCAGTTTTCAGTATATATATATAGGGGGCTATTTTTCAGTTTTCAGATGACTAAATTAATGGAGATTTATTTTAGTACATTTTAGGTCTATTCAGTCTAGTTTTATTCAGTCCAATTCGGTTGACATTAGATCAGGTCTATTTTAGACCTTACTCCTAAATTCCATCTTCACTAAACAAAGTATCATTACTAACAAAACAAGGAATTTATTTAAATGACTGGTGCAGGCTATCCATTATGTTCAATCAACGACTGTCACCTTATTCATAAAACCAATTCATAAAAAGCGATAGCATTTCTCCATAATATTCCTATCAAATGGAGTAGTTCAGTGGGTACTATGCCTCAATAAGGCGAATATTGTACAAAATTCACCATGTACAAAATAGCAAATAAAACTAGTGCTAAATTCACCCTGTACGAAATGTATAGACATGAAACCCTATACATCAAAAGCCAACATTGTACAACTGCCAAGTTGACTTACCTTACTGGTAAGCCAACAAAAATCCCTGCACCATAACCTTCCAATCTTTTCTAATAAGTGTATCTACAAACATTTCGAAACATTCATTGCAAAGTTTTTCAATTTGTTGTTAATTCAAACTTGTCAATCTTGATTCAACACCATTAAAAAAAATAAGAACACAAAAAAAAGTTATCAGTTAACACAACAACCACCACACAAATATTCAAAACTTTTGGCATTGTGCAAATTTATAGTCATCCACTGCAAAACTAGATACACAAAACGCCTACAATTTTGGAAAAAAAAAGCTTACTTTTAAAGATAAAAGGATTCCATTTTGAAAACAACAGAATAGTCATTTTCAAGAAACAAATTAAAAGAAGTAATTGAACCTGGACAAGTTTGAATTTCAAAGCCATTAGCAAATTGACCAACCGATACTGAGTTTATGTTTGAGTTGGGTGAAATGTCTTAGTGACTACTGACTGCTCAACTCCAGTAATACACTAAATTAGAAGTGGTGTCATTTCCAAAAACCAACACTACATAGCTAAGATATTTACACTATATAATCACTATTTTATGTGATTAACTAATCACATAGTATTAGACAGTCAGACGCAACAATTAGGCATAGCAAGTTAGGAAGTTTGTTAAAATTGTGGCAATAAGTAATGAGCTAAGCCACAAAATTAAAATTCTAATAAATCAAATCGATTCAACAAACTAGATTGTAATATGCAACCAAGTAAAATTACATTCACAAAAAGTCTACAATTTAGGGAAAAACCCTACTTTTAAAGATAAAAGGGGTCCATTTTGAAAAACAAGATAGTGAAGAGAGCTACTTCTAAATAAAAGGTATTATTACCTCATTACGTCTTCTTAGGTGTCTTCTTTTCTGCCAATATCTTCATAGCTACATCATTTTTAACTTTGTTGATTGATTTCAGAATTTCATCTTTCTTCGTCTTAAAATCTTCAACTCTTTCAAGAAGAGGCTCGCGAACTTCACTGAGTCCACTTAGAAGGATTTTAGCACCAACCAAAGCATGATATACACGCCTTCTTAAAGCCTTAATATAATAGAAAACAAAGTAAGATGTAATAAATATTAATAAAAAAATACTAATAAAAAACTATAATTAAAATATTAGATATAAACTACCTGTTTCAAGTCACATGTAAATTTCTTCCCTTTGACAAAGAACATGTGCATCATCATAAAAACACCACACTCTAAGTTGTGTGCTTTACACTGTCAATCAAATTCAAATATTCTCAATAAGAAAGCTTGCGATATTTAGTCCAGGCTGCAACTCGTAATCCTTCACAACTACAGCCAACTCCTTCACCTAGAGAGCATAAAGTGCTACAAAACTTGCCCGCTCAATTTTCGAACCGAATGGAAATTAAATGAGGGCGTTCCTTTTAATCGGCGCCTGTTCAATTTCCAAAAGGAAATTAAATGAGGGCGCTCCTATTAATCGGAGAAAAAACAATAGTTTTTAAAAAACCAAATCCTGGCCAAAAATAAAAGATGATTGAGTCATACCACTGTCATTGCCAAACTACTAAACTTTGCTATTTCTTTCTTAGTGTACCTCCGGTTATCCAAGTATTGGATTGATTGTATCTTGAAATTAACAACAACATAGAAGAAATGTTCCTCAATAATTATGGTACCAAAAATATGTCATTAAAAGAAGTTAGAAACAGTTTCACAATTATAAAATAAAGACCTATTAAAAAATAAAAATGTATATACCATGCTAGCTTTCTTAAATAGATCTTCTATCTTATTTGTCGAAATCCAATGTTTAAATGAATTGTGAAGTTCCTTTATCCTCTTATCTCTAAAAGCATCATCTTTCGTTGCATTAATCATCAGCTGAAACGAAAACTGAAAGGGAAAATAATTATAATTAAGAGAATTATAAATAAAAAAGGGAGAAATGAATATCATAATCGAACTTACAGAGTGATCTATCCCGAAAAAGAATCTTGTATCACCATATGCACTTTTTCGCACAACATCATTAAGCAGTATCGACCATGCAGTGATAATACATATAGCAATATTTGAAAAGGGGGCTAATGTGCAGATATCTTGTAGAGAAATGACTTGATTCACCACCGAAGAAAAACATTCCTCACTGAATATCATTAAAAATATCATTAAATATATCATAAAAAAAGCTAAAAATATAAAAAAATAAATTAAAAATACCGAAGACTCACCCATCAACAATACCAAAATCCTTCCTATTGTATCCTTCTTGTACCTCAAAAAGACAATAGTCCATAACCTTCTGCTGTAACGTAGGCAAGGCTTTCATCTTCTCTTGGTTCTTGCTCATGAACTCGAATATGAGATTAACTTTAGCATTTGGATGGCCACATCGAGTTCCCATGTCAGACCCTAACAATGATGTAAGCACATCTTCAATGACGATTACCTCTTCCTCATAAGCTTTTAAATCATCATCGAATAGGCCACTAGACTGCAAATCATCATCACCGACGTTCTCATCTACATCCATTTTTCAATGGAGTTTAATACTTCATCAAGAACCTCTTGGTATTGTTTTTGTTGACTTTGATCTACACACACAATAGAGAAAAACATTAAAAGAAAAACAAACAATTCAGATAACAATAACATATCACATATCATACAAAAAGGGTACTGAAAACCATAAAGAGGGTACATGCATAGAGAGTAAAATATTGAAGAATATGAAAAATGAAAAATTCAGGTATACGGTAACACATCACATATTATACAAAAAAGGGTACTGAACAGTATAAAATTGAAAACACATAAATAAAACACGTACATTCAGGATCTAAAAACTCAAACGATTGCATCGTCTGTAGCCAATTAAGCTAATAGTTTTTCATATTTGAATTGACAAGTGAATAAGCCCAGACGAAGATATTCGTTTCTCCACAAGATTGAGCACCCCTGGCCTTTTATTTTAACTTCAATGTGATCTTCTCGTACACCTACTGGACTTAAGCTAAAAACCCGGCAACTAAGTTTATAAACTATGTCATGTGTGGGGCACCATTGACTTCTCTAATCAAGAAGAAACAATATTGACTTGGAAATGCATAAGTGCACACCATATTAAATATGGGGAAAGAGCACCAGCTCCACACAATAGAAAAGTAACTTCCAAGACTTGTGTGTCTGAACTCCTAAACTAGCATTAGCTATGACAGTTGATTCGAGGCCTAAACATATAACAATGTAAAGTAAAGTAAACATGAAACCGTAATCCATGAAAAGCAACCTCTGAATATGTGTAGCTATAGGAATTTCATGATCATAAATGCAAATGAATTGTTAAAGATGGGTTAAGGACACATCTTCAAAGCAGTATAAAACTAATATAGATAGATTGAAACACCAATCATCTTTATACAACTCAAATTCCTCTACAGCAGTAAATAGCATATTTTCAAATCCCAATTATATATTAGCACTAACGAGATCAAGAATGAGGTAATAAACAAGAGTAATATCCAAATACCATCTCAAAAATATCAGCTTTTAACATGTTTAAAGAGTTAGATTCTTCTCCCCAGCATTTCACTATATCCATATTCAGAAAGCAGTTGGTTGATTTATTATACGCTTTAGCTTTCCATTTATATGTACCATATTGCAAGTTAATTGTATCCCTGTTGTCATACTTTTAAACTTCGTGAACTAGAACTTAAATCCATCTTAACACAACAACCAAGAAATATAATAGACAAAATACACTGTAGGCAAGCAACATAATACTAATTGAATTTCTTATATGATAGCTTGAAAATTGTTGAAGCTAAATTATATTTGTAAATTTAATTTGAAATATATCCCCTTGTAAAAACCTAAGAATCCAATTTTCAACATGAGGAAAACCTAGATTGAGTACCTGATAATCCATCAATTATGGAGTAGTAGCTATTTAGAAGATTTCTGAGGTCTTTACAACAATTTAAAGCAATTTGATGAATTTCTTGTCACAAACTAAAGATTTACATGGTGGTTTCTAAATTCTAATACTACTTCTAACTTCCATTAAAGATTGGTCCGTCAAATATGGAAAAAACATTTGTCATAGATTCAACACCCAAAGCCAAATTATACAAAAAAGGGTACTAACAAATATAAAGGGGGTACATGCACAGGCGAATGCTTACTTATTACTAAAATTGAAAACACAAACAAAACATGTACCTTCAGGATCTAACAACTCAGACGATGGCATCATCTGTAACAGGCATCATACAGAAATTATCGATGATTTTATCAATACTCCTAAGAGTCTCTGGATCATATTAAAAAACTTATCAATCTGAGAAACTACAGGTGACTCCGAGGTGCTCACTCCTTTGTCTGCATCATTCTGATTTTTCTCACTCTTCTCAGTTTGTAACTGCTGGTGATCTTTCATTTTTCTTTGATATCTTGAAGTCGATTCATGTGAATGGAAGATATCAACTCCATATCACGCTTCAGAAGAAGAATAACTTCTTCAACATCCTGATAAAACAAAAATAGAGTAACAAGTAAAAGTGTTAGCATTAGAAAATAACACACTGCATATTGCAAAAAATAGGGTACTTACAAGAAGAAAGGGGTACATGCAACAATACTTAAATCTTGAGCCTTTGATTTTATTTCTTCGTCACTAAGCAAACCTTCAGGAAGCACAAACTGAATTGTTCTCTTGCTACATGTAGCTTGTGCAAGCTTAACTGCCGAATTAAATCAAACTTCATCTGCCAGCACTTTTGGATCGCTACGGGTAGCTTGTGCTGCTGTTGAAGGTTGTCTCTTCTCACATATAGTATAGGTCTTCCTATCAATAACACCCAACCCGAAACCCACCCTTTTTCCCTCATTCAACCTCCTCTTCACAACATCATCAGTCCAATGTTGGATAAGAGGGGTATCAGTAGGTGAACTCTCACCTTTGAACAAAAACCTATGAAAATGGACTATCTCAAGGAGTAAAATACATCCCTTGATCCTTTGGCCTTTACCTCCAACACATTTCCCTACTGCTTTACAAATCTCATTTAAAACATAACCACACCAATCATAAAGACGAATAGAATCTACATCGGCTACTTCTTTGGCCAAAAATAAATCAACTTGACCATTGGCAGTTTGACTCAATAAAACATAACACACATAAAGAACATAGAATCGTTTGAAATATGCCCCTCCTTCTACCAAACCTCTAACAGCCTCAAACAACCCACCAGTAGTCAACGACTCATTTCCCTTAACACCAAAATAATTCCTTAACTAGGAGAAGAAAGGTTAAATAGGATTCACTCCCCTCCTAATTTTCTTAATCTCAACTACCTTTTTACCTCCAATCGGGAGATCAAATACATCTAAAATATCATGGGGTTTTATGTTAAAACCTTTACTAACTTCTGGTAATAAAAGACGAGCGTCGTGGTTGAAATGAGAAACCAACCACGATACCAAGTCACGATAAAAGTGCTTCAACCTTAGCAAAAGCAAACCTCCAAACCCGATTTCTTCAACTTGTTTTTTGTGTATAGGACTCTGAATATGATTAAGCTCATAAACATCACTAGGCCTATAATGAATCTCTATTTTTTTTGCAAAATAAAAAGGGTACATATAAGATAAAAACCCTTATCAACATAAAAGAACACACACAAAAAACAAAGAAGCTTACTAATTTTAGTAAAAAAAGGGGGGGGGGGGTTCACTTAAATAACTACATTTTAGTAAAAAAGGGGTTCATTTAAATAAAGTGTTAATTTGGAAGAGAGTTGCTTGAAACTATCAACTTGATCTAGTAAAAGCAAAATGGTGCATGTAAGTACAAAAGGGGTTCATTTAAATAAAGTGGTATTTTGTTATTATGTTCACATAAAAAATATAGAAAGGAAACTAAACATGCTAATAAAACTATAAGATTAAAACCCAAAAATAAGTACAAGTAAAAACAAAATGGGTACATTTCAATGAAAACAGTTACTTGCCTCTCAAGAAAATGAGGTTTTCCAAAATGTGAGGCCATCATTTGGATTGGTCTAACGTGCCCAACTACACTCGGCCTACTCTTGTCCTCAACAACATTCATTTTGCCAGATTTTCTTCTTTTCAAAGAAGCCTCTGATTCCTCATCACTGTCATCGGTTGGATCATAGTCACTTTCTCCTACATCTTCAATCAAATAAAATTATTCTCCAACCAATAAAACACCAAGAATAAAACTGAATTAGGAAGAAAAAAGTGTCAAATAATATTGTCTGCTTCGTCCTCTTCTCTTTCTTCTTTGTCTTCTTCCTCGGCATTGTTTTGCTTCAAGTCAATTTTTTTCTTTCTTCCTCGTTTCTTTGGAACAAGGGCTTCCTCACCTACTTAGAAGATGATAAAACTTGTAAGTTACACAAATATATACATAGCTATCTGAAATTTTAAAATGTACCCCTTTTTAAAATAAATATACCACCAATTTCAAATAAATGTATACCAAATTAAAGTGAATTCACATCTAGAATTGATAGAGTATCCATATATAACAACTTCATTTCAATAAGCAACCAATGCATTATATATGTAAACAGAATTGGGGTACATTTAGAAATAAAAAAGGTACATTAGAAAAATCATTCTCCAACCAATACCAAACCAAGAATAAACTGATTTAGGAAAAGAAAAAAAAGTGTAAAATAATATTGTCTTCTTTGTCTACTTCTCTTTCTTCTTTGTCTTCAAGTTTTTTCTTTCTTCCTCGTTTCTTTGGAACACTGGTCTCACATGCTTTAGAAAATAATAAAACTTGTAAGTTACACAAATATATACATGGCCTATGTAAAAAACTAAAATATACCCCTTTTTAAAATGAATATACCACCAATTTCAAAATAAATAGCTACCAAATTAAAGTTGATACTAAAAAAATAGTTTTATTATTAACGTTATCTTCTTCTCGTTCTTCTTCTTCTTCTTCACCATCTTGATCTTCTCTACTTTGTACCATCACTTGTTTCTTCTTCCTTCCACGCGGAATCATCTTCAAAATAGGTATTGCATTAAAAGTAAACACATAAGTAATATAAAAAATTTAAAATAGGTCTTATATGATTAATAAAAATATTACCAGTGTCTTCTTCTTCTTGTGCTTGTTCTTCATTTTCTTCACCATCTTCCTTTTTATTGTGATGTACTATTTCTTCCTTCTTTTTAAAAATTGTCTTTGACTTCAAAGGCTTTCTCTTAACATGTTTCTTCTTTACCGGAGCATTTTTCCTCACCATTGGCTTCTTCTCTTGTGCTACACAGAAAAAATGTAATTTCATCAAAAAAATTAAAATGATAGCTAGAAAAAATAATATCATACTAGGACATCACAATTACCTTTTGTTTTTACATATTTCGCAAAAGTCACCGTCTTTTTTTAGACGAACCATGCTTAATCACCTGCAACATATAAAGTCAAAATAAAAAATATTGTTTATTTAGAATGGAAATGGTATATTTACATATAAAATGATACATTTAAAGTAAAAAGTGATAAATCATTCAATCTACCAAAAAAAAGACTTATAACCAAGCTAATAGAATAAAACAAAAAAGGAGCAAAAAAGAGTTCATATTATCTAAAGTCATGCTTGAAATGGAAAATAGAGCAAAAAAAAGACAAAGAAAATAGTGATAAGTACTTAATGTCAAGAATTACTAAAATAGACAAACTAAAAAGTGTTATATTTAGGATTCAAGTGGTATATTTAGTCTTAAAGGTTAAAAGAATAGTATGTTAGTAGAACTATGCATAATTTTCAGACAATAGGAACAACATTTAGAAACGGTTAGGACACACAGATTAAAGGACAAAGACATTAGTATAGGGTATATTATGTAGCTTTTCTGACATAACTACTCCAAAAACAACGCATCGTCTTGACCTAAGCAAAAAATAGTCAAGAAGTAGTCTTATATGAATATCATTTGACGGTACATATCCTACATTTCCAAATCAATCTCAGCCAGATCTGTCTCTCTCTCTCTCCTTGCGTCAACTACTACAACCATTCACTCAAAAAATGAAATGCCATACTAAAGAATTCAAAATAAAAAGTATTACATTTAGAAATAATGTGGTACATTTAGACTTAAACAGATAATGTTTGAAACTAACTATTTGTATATGGTTCAAGCAGATTCAAGAAATTGAAGAAATTGAAACATCAAAATTCCACAACAAAAATGAGATTATCTGAAACACAACACGTTCAAGACAAACAAATTGCTAAATAAACACTAAAATATCTACTACAACAATTCGGGAACTTCCGGCAACAAAAGAACAAGCAAAAAAGCATATATTACGAAAAAATGAAGACAGGCTTAATTTCTAGGGTTTATGGTTCTTAAAAATTGCTTCAAAGATGAAGACAAGCACATATTTTTAAAAATTGTTTGAAAGATGAAGACAAGCACATCAAACATCAAAGAAGAAGATTCAAACCTTGAATGGATAAAAAATGTGAATTTCGTTGCCCTAAAACAACCAAAAAACCGTAAAAAATTGAACGAAAACTCAAAAACAAAGAGGAAGACAAGTATATATATATCACTAAAGATGAAATTTCTAACCTTCAGTGGCTGAAAAAGGCTCTAAAGAAGGCGAAATTCTTCCAGGAAAATCGTTGCCCTAAAACAACAAAAAAACGAAAAATTTGAACGAAAAACACAAAACATTGAATGAAAAACACAAACATTGAAGTTACCTTGATAGAAATGAAGTAAAACCATACCTTATACAACAACAATCGATCGATTTGCATAGAAGAACTTGAAGTTCGTCGCTTGTTTGCAAAGAGAATTCGCCGAGAAGATAGAGCGCAGAGAATAGAGTGAGAAGAGAGAGAATGAAAGTAAGAGAGAGAAACTAACTCTAATAGTTTGAATATGCAAAAAGCTAGCGCGTTAATCTCGACCGTCCATCTTCTAACTAGTGGATCCAACGGCTAAGGTTGCTTGTTTTCAGTTTTCAGCATAACGATTGGTTTTCACTGGATCCCTTGCCCAAATATAGGAATAGGATCAAGTGAAAACTGTTTTTACCGTGAAAACTAAGTAAAAGGAGTACATGTTAACATAAAGGGGGTACATGTGCATTCATTAATGGCATTTTTGTAAATACTAACAACTTTGATGTTAGCAGCACAACTTTCATGTTAAAAGCACGCGTACCGTCTAATCTAATAGCTACCCTTTTAAATCTTATATGTACCCCCTTTTTCCAAGCAGGACTGTTAATTTTCAGTTTTCAGCAAAGTATAGGTTTTTAGCGGAACCCAACTATATATATGTATACACATATACGTTAACACAAATATATATATACAAATAAATAGAGAAATATATTAATAAAATAAAGATCTAAATAATTAAATTAACGCGCAAAATTTCTAGTGAAATTACGGGATGTTGCACAACATGATGGACTTCCCCTTACAAATTGCTGGAGCAGGCTTAAAGGGACCATATATCTGCTCATTTCGAGCTCGTTTTGTAGGAGCTCGCTGCTGCCTAGACTCACCTCAATGTGACCTTATCCCTCAATCAGGGGGAGTAGGTTGGGTTTATTTGAGTCCTACAAACAGCTGCCTCATCACAATAGTGATATGAACATTTATACGATACTCAAGTTGTTGCAAATCCGTGTAGGTTATGTAACAGCCCGTCCTTCTCGAGTTGCTTGCTTACTAGTGTTAACATCATAAATGACGATTAACGTCTACATCACAATTAATAAATTACAACTTGTAACAATTTCCAAAAGAAATAATCCTTAATACACTACTACTTCAACAAAAATTCTCAAGCCAATACAATGGAAACTTAATTTCAATCTAATAAGTGGTCAAACTCTATGTACATAATATAAGCTCCAAAAATCATCCATCTTGCTCCAAATCCAATGGTCCCTTTGAATATTAAACCTGCAAAACCACTAGCAAAGAAATCTGCCCCCACTAGGTTTTGGTTCCAAGAACAAAATCATCGAAAGCTTAGCACACATTTTCCAACCTAAAATTCATTTTTAGGTGGCTTTAGATTTCGAAAATAATTTACTCATTTTTTAAGTTACGAGTTCTAAATGTAATATTAACTTAATAAGCAATACCATTTTCCTCCTAGAATAAACTTTATGGAACATTATGACTTGTCCATAACTCAAAATACTTAAACATTTTAAGTTAATATACTTTTCTTAAAAGACAAGGGTGACCTATTGACAATCTAGTCAAGTTTCTAGATATAATACGTTCAAAATATACATCTAAGGGTTCTTATGACCACTAAGGGAATCTCACTTATCCAAAGAAAAAACAAAGATACATAATTCACTTTGTGGAACACTTTCTAATAATGAAATCATAACATTGTTTGTATTTAGAAAATATCCTATTAATAGGGCATACTAATTCGTACCTAAATTCCCGTAAACCACTTTCATATACTGAACTTCTCAACTCAATTATAAGTTTGTACAATGTATAATCGTATAGTTCCATACATATATGTAACATTAAAAATGCTTAACGTTCATAATGATATACTTCTCGGGTCTGAAATTTTGCCGATGTTTAAATAAGAGAACTTTCTG
Organism: Patellifolia procumbens; assembly: GCA_947645195.1. Lineage (NCBI taxonomy): Eukaryota > Viridiplantae > Streptophyta > Magnoliopsida > Caryophyllales > Amaranthaceae > Patellifolia > Patellifolia procumbens. The sequence continues at coordinate 102,513 of CANSGD010000775.1, read as the reverse complement.
ATTTCCAAATTATGCTTATAAGCCTCCCTTCAACACATACGAATACTAAATACCTTTATCTATCTATATCTATTAGATATTATACATGTTCCGACGTAATAAATCCTTTATACGTCCTTGACGTTTTTTATCTTGTAGATGTAATACATTCCTAAAATACAGAAGGGTTCCAAGCTGTCACTTAGAAATATCTCATTTAACCTCAAAAGCAACACAAAGGTTCATAATGAGTTATTCCTTTCTACTCCGAAATCTCTATTAAAACTTTAAGCATTGGAACTTTCAATCCAAGATAGACATGTAACATGAATGCCATTGATTCAAAATACTCATAGCTAATATATGTATATACCTTGATGTAATCCATTTTCGATAACCTTTTAATGGTTCAATCGTGATTTAAAACAAGTCCTTGCAGACTTTGACAGATCGTATAATATCGGGAGTTCCCAACATAACTACAACAATTATCTGTTGATTTTCAAATAAATTTCAAAAGAGAATAACTTTGTAAATTCTTTTGCATATATAGTTTAGTAAGCCTACTCCTATATAACGTATGTCTTAAAGTTATTCCGTTCCAGTCATAGTCATAACGGAAAGTTAAACATGAAATACATTGAAGGATTTTTCATAAATTTTCCGAAGGCAACTTCATTATATAATCCTTCGCAACATAATCCAAATTAGCAAACTTATACGTAAGAAAATATCTTAAAACAATATGGGGAAAAGAACACGAAAAAAGAGAGGGGCTATGCCACTGCTCTATACATATTGGAGTCGTCACCCCACTACGTACTGCTTGCAAGACTTGCAGGACATGTGCTACACAATTCCCACAAGAGAATATATACACATATATACATACTTATACACCCATAATTCTTTCCCCGGTATAAAAATTAATGTAAACATATTCGAAAACCAAATTAGTTGACAAATCCAGAGTTTTCATTCTTTCAACAACTGAATCACTTTTTTGCAAAACTCTTAGCATAAACCCAAGAACCAAGGGTAGGAGGTAACTCTTCACTTTAAGATCAAATCTCATTTCTAAAGTTTTTATACATATATAATTTTAAATCCATTTTTCCTTATCTAAAAAAAACGGCTTTGAGAAATTGGCGGCGGAAAATTTAGCTCATGAATTATCCGTGCAATAGTTGTTCTTGAAAACGTTCCATTTGAGTAAACTTGTTCTATGAAAATGGTTTGACAAAGTTCCCTTTTCATGTGAGAGAGTTACTACCCTTAGGTGGGTTCATAGCCACACGTAACAAAGGTTCCATAATCGAAATTACGAACAAAATGAATTTCATAACCCAAAATTATAATACTCCGTAGACTTCAGAATCCAGAGTTATAATACTCAATAATTTCCATATTATGATTTATCCAGGGTTTATAAATTCTAACATTCAGTTAACGTTCCCATTATAAATACTGGTCATTCATGAACTTTAATTCCATCCTCTTAGTAACCTAGACATAGGCTCCAAAGTTCCTACAATAGCATCCTTCGTCATAACTGAATTTTTTTAGATATCACTTCCGCAATCCTAGCATGATATCAATATTTACTACATTACTCCATAACTCTTCTTTCCAATTATGTTTCACAACTTATTCCATCTATAATTCACTAACCCTATTTCATTTACATTTCACAACCTCTCCCAATTATATTTCACAACTTTTCATAATATATCCTTTGTAACTATCATAACCCAATGACTCCTCAATTATATAGCGTCTTACGGTAACAAGGTATACATATCGATTTTGATTGCTTACTTGAGCCTTGTGGTTCCAATTACCAAACCTTTAGTAATCGATTTGATTGCTTACTTGAGCCTTGTGGTTCCAATTACCAAACCTTTAGTAATTACAATTAGCCTCAATTAATGTCTTCTCATGACACCCATTTTTCATGTGTTCTACTTATATAGAGTCAATTTACTCTGATCCCGCTATTGAGCCAATTCCTCCGCCCAAAAACATGCAATCTCTTAATTCTTTTATCCTTGCCATTTCGATTTTCACATTAAAATATTTCCAATTCTGCTATGAATGAATTTCCTACGATGTAAGTAGTATAGTTTAATTTCCTCATATTGCTAACCCATCATTCATTTTTTGAGCCATACTATTACTAACATAAACCTCAAACCTCAATTTACTTTTCATGTTTTATGTCCCAGTACTTGAGTGTTTCTTTATTTCCATTCTTAACTTATCACTACTTAGCCCATCAAGCCTAAAGAGACAACAAAGCCTTCGTAATAAGTTATAGTAGCAATGTTTAAACTCCAATACTTTTGCAAAATATAAAGTTAACTGCCCAACTTAACTTCTTCGCATATTAGCTTATATTTAGAACAGTAAAATCTCTACACAACTTATTTAACCCACGACCATTCAAACTTAATATTCAACTTCTCAAAGAACCTCCGAAGATATATCATGATGGTATAAACTTTATACTTGAACTATTCCCCATTACAGTATGACTAAATAGACCACTCTACTTTCAGTAGTCTCCTTCCCTATCATTTGTAATTGTATTTCCATAGTTAATATATAGATTCTTCATTCATAGATCGTTAAATAAAATAGTATTCTTGAAATGTAAATAACTGAAAGGTCAATTTCAATATTCCGAACCCTTCCACATAATATTTCATTTGTTACTTTATCCTATTTCTTTGGAATCTAATTGATCCACTTGTATAGTCTACGAAGTCCTTCAATTCAGAACCAATAACTACAGTTTTCCATAGCCAAGTATCCACATGTTAACATCTTTAAAACATAAGTATCCGAATAACTTACAATAGTGGGTCTAAGGGACTCGATACACTTATATACAACGATTCATAACCAATTTCTTTGAAATTCCACTCGAGTTTGATACACAACTTTGTTTAAAAAGTTCATTAAGCTATTTAATCAATTTGTTTCAAAACCAAAATCGTATTTCACACAACTTAAGTCCACTCAAGTAACTTTAAAAACGAAGCGTACAAAAAAATGAATCTCTCGTAAAGTAACTTAATAACTAATTTCAACCATACATAATACTATCACGTGTATAAAACAAATAACTTTCCATGTAAAACAAATTACTTTCCGTACATAATATTTTTAAAATCATAATTGAGTTAGTAAAAGCATTTCATCAGATAATATGAAATCATATAAGTTAAGATCCAGTTCTAGAAAATGGAAGGACAATGTGTACCTTCGCTCAAGTCCAAACATCGAATCTTAGCTTCATAAGGAGTCTCAATAAACAGATGTTCTAGATTGCCAAAAGATACCCAGCTCCAAAAGTTAATTTCTGTGATTTACCTCAGCAAAATGACAACATTCAATAGAATTTCTTAATAAATCACAAAGTATGGAATCACTCGAATCAACCTTATTAATGATAACTTTATCTTATCTAGCCAAAATCATTTTCCTCTCATGGAACTAGTTCGAATTCATTAGCCAATTCATTATCAATACTTGCACAAATCCTTCAATAACATTTTACATACTTAATCATTCATTATCAATACTTAATCACTCCAATGTTCTTTGTATAGTTTAGCCAACACCAACACAATTCATTCTCATTTCCAAATCACCATTCATATCACAAAGCTAGGTCCTTTAATAAAAACACTTATAAATTCTAGTTTCTATGAGAATTTCAATCTTAATCTCAAAAGTATTTCATGTATTACTAATCATATATCAAAATCCACAATTTCTTATACTCACTTATCTCATCATTCCTTACTTAAAATGTATAACCCATTTCACCGAATTTTAGTTCACAAAAGCCATAATTATAAACTAGAACTAAAATCAAACTAATGTTCATATGAATTGGACCTTTGATACTTAAAGAGAATAAGAAAAATGAAATACATTTCAAACTTGGAAAGAACATTGCTACCTTCACTCTTATAAGCTCGCAAATGGGTTCAGACCGATTTCCTGTGAGAAGGCAGCAACAAGGAGCACAACACGAGATAGAGGAGAGTTGACAACTTAACATGGCGACCGTGCATGGTGGCGATTCAACCGCAACACGCCCCGACAACCGCAAGGAAGCTAACAGGGGGTAGCTCGGTAGCCGGCGCAGCCCAGACCGAAAGCCTACTTTGAGGAAATCAAAAGCCAGCCAAAGGAAGAGGGGAGAAGCCATTCGGGGCTTGGTGGTTGCTTGTCGCTGAAGATCAAGAAGAATAGGGGTTCGAGAGAGATACAGGGAGAGAGAACAGAGGGTTTTGGGAGGTTTGGTTTACTGATTTTATTTTGTAATCAAGAAAGAGAGAAAGATCTAGAAGCTTATAAATTACATGGGTTCTTTATACAATATAAAACTTAAACTCCTTTAACTTAAGTATGACTTTGGTTGGAAAATTTCTCAAATGTCTTGGCAAAACTTATTTTGGCAAATGAGTGCTCATAATAACAAAACTAATAATAGAAATCATAATATGTAACTTGATAACAACTTCATCTTTCTTGAAATCTTTCATAAAACTTATAATCACATAATCAAGTTAATAATATAAAATTATCCTTTAACTAAAGGAGGTTAAAAAGTCAGGATATTACAGGTTACCAGTGGTGCTAAGAGGTGTTCCAATGGTAGTGTGGTAGGACTAACTCCTACTAGAATGTTAGGGTCTTCATCGTCGATTCCTCGACGAAGACCTCATCCTCGTTAGCTAGATGGATTTCAGTCTTCTTCGAGGCAACTTCGCATGAAGGTCCTCGCGCAACGGTACTTCGTGTCATGATGTTCAATGTAGTTGTTTGTTAGATCCCCACAAACGGCGCCAACTTTTTCGTGTCTTAAGGAAACACAATACAATATATAGTTGGGGGTACAGTTCAAGGTATTGACATAAAGTTCTACAAAAATGAGCACTAGCGAGCTACCGCAGGGGTAAAACCGGGAACATCCATCTGGTGCTTAAACTAGATTGGAGCTAATTCAGACAAAGCCAAAAGTTGTACTTTGCTCTGTGTATTAGAATGCGTGTAAGATGGCACTCGACTAATTAGGTCCAAGTACTATTTATAGGAAGTACTTGGAGTGGTATCATTTTATGAAGGTGATGACGTCATGAAGGTTATCGCCTAGTAGTCCACACATATTCCTACCTTTACTGCCTTGGGAAGACCCAAGGGTAAAATGGTAACTTCATACTTACAAGAGCATATTCGTACTTTCAATGGATGAGGTGGGCCAAGATTGGATAGAGTTAAACAATAATAATATTTTTTTTGTGTTTTGCCATGTAGAAAAATCCAATATCAAAGTTTCACGGTATAAAATTTCCAAAAAAATTACGGACTTATTTTATATCGCTGTTTGTATTTAATTTTTATAATTTTTGATTCACCTGATATAAGTTATATAGTAAAAAAAAATATTCATATAATCATCTATATATATTAAAAATCTTAAGCACATGTTGCAATCCGCCACGTGTCACTCTCCCTTATTTTCAAAGATATTCTCATAAAAATAGTGCAAATTGTCAAGCTTCGAACCCACAACCTCGAGATGAAAGATAAATGTTTAAACCATTGTGTCACTACGTTATTAATTCTTCTTTTATCAATACTTAAGTGATATTAAATGTTTTAAATGAAAAACAATAAGTTATAATATTATAATTGCTTCTATGGTTAAAAACTACTAAGTTATAACTTTTTATTAACATCATCGTACACTAAATTTTAGTTGTCAATTATTAAAATATAACTCATATAAACTCCAAAACATCGTCTGGAGATAAATATTAGTTCATCTCAGAAAATTGCGAAAGTACTTTTTCGATTCTTCCTTTTTTTTCTGAGAGATTTTCGATTCTTCTTTTACCAAGCGGCCAGAGAGAGGTGGCTAGGAAGTAGGAAGAGTGAAGAATTAAGTAAACGAGACGAGACAGCCTCAAAAGATGAGACTGGAGGTGAGACCTTGAGAGCACGTATACAATAACCAATCTACTTGAGAGTGACACTCTCAAATTAATTTCTGGGCTTTTGTTTTGGATGCTCAATTCATTCTCCCTCTATCAATCAAATCCAAATTGAATTTCAACTTCAGTTCAAATTTCCAGTCCACCTACAAAAGGATAACCATTAGATTAGATTTGAAATCATGGCCAATTCTCTGATCTTAATTGAGGTCAGCCCTAGGTTTGATTCAGATTAATATTTCCGATGAACCTTGGCTGCTTGTTCGCTCCAATTCAATCAATAAGGTTCGATTCACATATTTATGCTACTTTTGTTCTCTAATTCCTACTTCCCAACTAAATCTGGGATATATATGTATATATATATATATATATATATATATATATATATATATATATATGCTGAATTTTAACGCGTCTTGGTTTAGATATATTATAGATTCTGCGGATATTTAGGATTAAGGTTTTACACACCTCAGATATAATCATATTTGAGTAGTTGATTGTATTTGGAAGTACTCTAATCTGGTGATTGCTAGGGCTTTGAACAAAGTTGTGGTTACTTAGTTGAATATAAATATGTCTAGAAGACATGAAGATTTGAGGATGAAACCTGCGGTTGTTCCAACAAGGGATCGTCGTGATGAAATGGATCAGGAATCGTATTTTACATCACGCCGTGGTGCTCGAGAAGAGCTGCCTTTGCGCTCTCGACGAAGTTTGAGTCCTCAAGATATGGCAGAGAGAAGTCACAGGACTATGGCTAGAGATATGAGGAGTAATTCACTTGAATGGAGGAGAGACTATGAGCAACACATTGATCGAGTTCATGGTGTTGGTGTTGGTGGTCGTATGCTGTCTAGATCCCCTCCAATGGAACACCCTCAAAAAAGGTTGCATATGGATGAAAGGTCTTTCGGAACGAGCCCGACATCAATGAGAGTACATAGAAAATATGAGTGTCCCGAGTATGTGGATTATAATAATATGAACACAAGGCCTAGACATCCTTACAGCTATGATGATCACATGGATGCTTTAAAGCAGAAGGATTGTAGTGCAAGGAGATCTGGCACAAGTGGGCATCGTTCTTTAGTTGAATCTATTACTTATGAGGATGCCATGGAGAGAGATGTTGGGCTGCGTCCAAAATATGGATTTGCTTCAAGATATGCGGAACCTTGTGGGAGCTACTCAACAACGAATATGCACAGAGTTAAGGATGAGAATACCAGGTATCAAGACATAATATCCCATGAAAAGCTGGTTAAAGACGTTTACTACAAGGATGGAGAACAATCTGCATATTACTCAAGAGAGAGTCCTTATATAGATGCTCCACTATCTCAAATCAAGGAATTTGGAAGTGAAGACTTACTAAAGAACAATGCAAGCACTTCCTCAAGTATCATAGTGAGGGGAGAGTATTTAACCAAGCTTCGGGATCTTCGCACTTTGCCATCTGATGATGGGTATCCAAAGCGCTATGGAAAAGAATTAGAACCTCATGTCACTGATGATTATGGTCCGCGGAGAGGTTATGAAACAATATGTAGGGATGCAAAATGCTATGCATGTGATGCGTATAAATCATCCAGACCTCAACATAAAGATTATCAGTATGCTGAAATTGCATTTAGAGGGGATGATGAGATTGGGTATGCTTCTCAAGAAAAAATGTTTGGTAAGACACAATATGGCCGAGAAGAACATGGTCCCAGGGATACACTAAGATCAGATATTATGGATTCTGCTGTAGAAACTATATCTAAAGCCGAAGGTTCTCACTCTTCTCGAAGAACTGTTAAGAATGTTGGAGTTCGAGAATTTGACGTTGTTCAGAAGGAGATGTCTCTAGACTATGTGGGTACAAGAAGATCATCAGATGCATTGATACAAGCTGGGGATTACTTGGATAGCAGATATCCTCATGTTGAGTTAACAAGAAAAGGTTCAAACCATCGTCATATTGCAGATCTTGGAGCCTTACATGAGCATGAATTTGAAGATCGTCACTTGGTTTATGGCTATGGGAGGTATGCACCAGGCGAATCTGATGGATCCAGATTGAAGAATCCTTCTGAATTTAAAAATGTGGAATTGCCAAGAAATGCTGGAGGATTTGAAAGAATCAAGGCTGATGAGCCTCTAGGTAATAACAGGGTGCTTAAACGAAAATATAGCACCGATGAAGATGTAAGCAGAGTGGATTCCAGAAGTGAGATTAGCAGTGAATGGAATATGCCAAGTGGAAGCGATAATTATCATGATCAACAGATTGAGTGGACCAGTAGGAAAGCTAATATCCCCCATTCAAAGAGACCCTCTGGATACGAACGCAGTCAGTGCTATGCGGAAAGCGAGCAAATGTATGACTTACCCTACTGCCATAATGACTCTATTGATGTCGGTTGGACATCTTATCAGAATGAATCAAAAAGTATTCAAGAGCATTCTGGCAAATCATTTAAAATGGGAAGTAGGCATCTCAAGGGATATGCAAAATCTGATTCGTCTAAAAGCTACAGTCATGTGCACCATTCAAATCCAAGAAGTACTCACTACAACCAGCAAAATCTGAGGCAAAATGATAATAATGTTGCAATACCAGCGCAAGGTGCTGACATATCAGAAGATTCTGGAGCTACTTGGAAGTCTGAGCCTTCAGAGGACTCTGATGGTTTTAAGCAGAGAATACAAGCTGCTTTTTTAGACTTCTCCAAGAGATTTAACGAGAACCCAACTGCCCGAAAGCTGTATAAAGAAGAAGGAAAGGCTGGTAGTTTGTTCTGCGTTGTGTGTCGTCGAAGGTCTGTCTTTTCTTTCATGAGCTGATTTTTTAAGTATTCGCGTTCTTCTAGTCTTTTGAGTCGTGGTTGATGCAAGTGGGTAAGTACTTTATTCAATACATGTAAATCAGCTGCTGCTGTTTGTTATTCCATTTCGGAGCGTCTATGGTATGGTGCGGCTCATTGGCTCTGGATAAGATGATGGCTTAGCATTGTCATATTGTTTCTTTGAATTGCTTTAGGATATGATTTTTCAATTCAGATTCTTGTAGTTGCTCGTGGTATTGGAAGCTGCCTTTATTTTAGGATTCACTTGTTCCAGTTCTGGAAGAACATGATGACTGCAGTTTTCGTATGGAAACTAGTTGATCTCATGCCTCACTGCCTTAATGGATTATTATTAACTTCTAGAATGTGGTCTGCACAACAAGCTTATCATTTGTTTCCATTAGGTTTGTTTAGGCTTGACATTATTTTGTAACAGTGTGATTTCTGTCTAGTGTTCACTTTTGGTAGTAAGGTTTAATTTTTTGAAGAATGCTACTATGGTGCTTCGTTCCGTGGTTATCTATTGAAAGGATGGGTTAGTGTGTAGCTTTTCATGACCAGGATGTAGCTTTTCTGGCGTATGGATTCCCACTTATGTGACATTTTCGTATAGAAATTTCCTAAATCAGAGAACCTAACAGTAAATGTGTGAGGAGTTTTGAGATGCTTTTGGAAGTTGATTGTTGTGAATTTATTTATTTATATATGTAATTCGTATTGCTAGAGAGATAGTGGTTGTGATGTGGTACAAGAGTAAATAGAATGTGACAGACTGTATATGTGGGTGAATGGATGTCAAATAATGCTATTAAAGGATGCTGGAGTTTTTCTAATTGCATGGTTGTAAACCTGTTGACTTCCATGGATGAAGGCTAAGATTGATGTGGCATGATGAAACATGTGTGCTTGGATTACTGCATTTAAATTCTGATGGGTGATGATGCAATTATGTGGTAGTGTATTGGTTGACTTGAGTTTCCTGAAGTATGTTTACTGAAAGGGCTAGGTCATCTAACAATTGTGTACTTTTTTTCGCCCTTGTGAGATGGTGAAGTTGGAAACTGGTTTATGGATCATAATACAGAAAGATGGTAATGTTGATGAATCTCCAACTGATTGGAGCTTGGAGCGTGTAGTTGCACTCGTCTAATGTAATGGTTCAATGCATTTATCGAGGCTGGCAAGTGTAAGATTCTTAACTGCATGTTATATCACATGACAATTTGGAGAATCGGACATAAGTTTTCCTAAGTTGTCTGCTTCATTACGAAGGCTACCAAGAGAAAATAGGGTTTTTGTTGCTTGACTCGAAAGAATTAGCCTTTTGTTCACTAATATTTATGTAGGAGTGTAAGGTACACACCTATACATAGATGAGCAAGAAAATGACGTAAGGTTAGGTGACTCTCGCTTTCTTGGGTGTTTACTTGAGTTACTACCGGTCTTGTTAGTTATTAGTATTATTTTGATGTTGGGATAACTCTTTTTGATCAATTGTCTCTTTGCTACTTCTGTATCCTTTGTCTTTCTATAATCTGATAGGGTCATGTGGTGGTATATATTGTTGTTTTCTTCTTTCCCCCGAGGGACAAGGGGGTGTTAGCTCTTAGGTGGGAAGCTACTTTGTCCCACTAGCATTTTTCCCCTCCACAAACTATTCACATCAATTTTATCTTCAGTAAATCATTTTAGGACTTCAGGTGGTATATCCTGAGCAGTTATTTCGTTTTTAGTAAAACAGTTGCAATGTGTTATGTACACATGATGTGGCATCCTGAATCAAGTCTCTGCTTTCAGTGCATCGAAAGAGTTTATGAATACAAAGGCTTTGGCTACTCATGCTTTCATGTCTCACAAGGCTGGATTGAGGCCACAGCATTTGGGCCTTCATAGAGCTATATGTGTCCTCATGGGATGGAACACCGTACCCGATGCTGAATCAGGCACCTGGATTCCAGAGGCATTTCCCAGGCCCGAAGCTTTGGCTCTGAAGGAAGACCTTATACTGTGGCCCCCTGTTGTTATTGTTCACAATATTTCCCTGTCAAATAATGATCACAACAAATGGAAGCTCATAAACATTGAGGCACTTGAAGAATTTCTGAGAGGTTTGTATTTTTATTGTTGGAAAATTTACTTCTACATATAAATTCTTGTCAAATGTTGGTATTAGAAAGTTATGCACCACTTTAGCCTCGTCGGCTTTGTATAACAGTCTTATTAGTCCATATCCACTTCCTGTTTCTTTAATAGATAAGGTAATGTACAAAACAGCTAGTGTTAGACTGTTAGTATTGCCTCCTCTTAGTGAAGTACCTTTTTAGTGTTTGATTAGAATTCTCTGAGAAGATCTAATTGTGAACTTATGAATAAAAAAATGTTATTAGATGGCACTTCAGAAATTTGTCGAGCTTTCGTCAGTATTTTCCTTAGACCTTGATGTATAATTTTACAACTTTCTCATTTTTGTTATGGTGCAGGTAAGGGTTTCCATCTTGGAAAGATGAAAATTTGTCTTGGGAATCCTGGAGACCACAGTGTAATTTTGGTAAAATTTTTGGGCACTTTTTCTGGATTACAAGAGGCAGAGAGGCTTCACAAATTATTTCTTGAGAGGAAGCGTGGAAGAGTTGATTTTGAACAAGCTATTTCTGGAATTGGGACTGTTGATGAGTTGATGCAAGGAGATAATCAGCTTCAGAAATTAGAGGATGTGCTGCTCTATGGCTACATGGGTATTTCTGAGGATTTGGATAGTGTTGATTTTGATACAAAGAAAAGGTGTTCTGTAAAGAGCAAGAAAGAGATTCATGAACTTGCAGATGCACCAGTGAAGCCCGAATAAGTGTAAGTATCCAGTTTGTGAAGCTATTATGTGGAAGTTAATTCTTCCTTGACATTGGCTTGAGATGCAATGTTGTTCCAGCATTGGATCTTGGAAGGAATGGATTCGTGCAAGGATGCTATGCTTCTATACAGGTAGACACATGGGCATCTCGAGAGATAATTTCGACACTAGACAATGTTGGAGTAAAGAGTATAATTAATTTTCAGATGCAGCTGAGAAACTTGTATGAGGATAGCCTTATGAGCTCAGGATTTATTCGTCCCTGCACTTTAAATTATGTTTTCTTTTTATCAAATATGCTTTCTTTCCTTTACTCAGTACTATCAAGTAAACAGTTATGATCTTATGAACGACCTTGAGTTTAGATCTATGGCTTCAGTTTGGCTATGTTCTCTTCGTCTGAATTTTTCTGATCTGATCTGATCTGATCTGATCCGAACTTTTTTTATCTAGACTGAATTTTTCTGATCTGAACTTTTTTTTATCTAGACTGAATTTTTCTGATCTGATCTGATTTGATCTGAATTTTTCTGATCTGATCTGATCTGAATTTTTATGATCTGATCTGAACTTATTATAGTTGTTTTTTAATCTTATTATTTTCTGATCTGATCTGATCTGGACTTTTCTGATCTGATTCGGACTTTTCTAATCAGATCTGATCTGAAAGTTTCTGATCTGATCATTTCAGAAATAAGCACTAGAATGTTTAAATAAGTTGAAAAGAACATAACCTTTGTCTCACATGTAACCGTTATGATTTTAAATGCTTATAGGGGAAGTAATTTAAAACTGAAATGATTCCTCCTTTTTATTTAATTGTGACACTTTTACACTTTTATATTAGGCAATTTTTGGGAAGAAAAAAGATAGAGAGAGAAAAATAAGGGGATCCACGTGAAATGAGAGAGATAGAGAAAGCATATTGACCAAAAATGAAAGTGTAACATTTAATTTAAAACTTTCTAAAATAAAAAGTGTCACATTTAAAAAGATGGAGGAAATAACACTAGCTGAGAATCTAATTTGAAATACTTCCTCCGTTTCACTAAAGATGTTACACTTTTTTTCACGCGTATCAAGGGAGTGATCTAAAGGTGTAAACGAGCAAATTTTTCGACGAAATTTTAATACAATCAAGAATGAGATTGTATATGACGTGTCCTAAAATTTCGTCGAAAAATTTGCTCGTTTACACCATTTAATCGCTCCCTTGATATGTGTGAAAAAAAGTGTAACATCTTTTGGGAAACGGAGGAAGTACATCGGCTTTTAAGCTTTCATCCACCTGTCAGTTCTTTTTAACTTCTCCCTTTTTATCTCATCATTTTGTATTACTTTTAACTGATTTTATCATCTATTTTATTCATTTCACAATTGCATATCTCTATATGCATGATGTATTCTGTTTGGGCCCCTTCCAGTCATGGCCCATCTAACCGGTGAAATGACTAAAATATCCTTAGGGGGCAAAATTATCATTTTACCCCTAAGGATCCCACAGGCTGGAAGTACAGGCCTTCAGCCAGGCCCACTGACTAAAAGGCTTTCATGACATCATCATCTTCACCAGATGACGTCACCTCAGTACTACCTATAAATAGTATTCTCATCTGATCATTCAGGTACATTTTTCCATATATTGCAGAGCATTTACTAGTACTATTCTCTCTGATTTCTGAGATCAGATCTAACTTAAGCATCGGAGAGCCGATCCCGGGAACATCCCCGGGGTAGTTCACGGTGCTCGGTTTTGCAGGTGCCCGGATTCGAAGACCTTGGACTCATTTGGTTACTACCCTAGCTGGAAATTGGACTTCCCCGAATTACAAATTCACTGTGTTTCTTGCGACCCGAAACAGTTGGCGCCGTCTGTGGGGACTCTAACAAAACAGCTACATTTTCGAACACCATGGCACGAGGACAAGGTAATCACGGTACTGCTGCTCGAAGAACTACTTCTGAGAATGCTCAGACTACTCTGCTGAACCAAGGAGGTGTTCTCGTGGAGGACGAGACCGACGTCCCAGAAACCGGAAGCCAGGCTGACATGGCTCTCGAAGCACCCCCATCAGCAGTGACTTACTGGGATCTTCGACATCCGAATGGAAAGACATATGACTACTGTCATGCAACAGCTTGTTTCAGTAATGAAGACTCAACAGACTACTCCCCCTGACCGAGGGACAGTCCTGGATCAACCACAAGCTCATCGAAGGGCAGCTCAGCCAAAACGTGCCCTAACCGAGCATGTTGTTGGTGGCCCTTCGAGAAAGATACCTGCTGCTTCGAAAGGAAAATCTATTATGTCACCAAGCCAGGATGATGCTCGACATATAATACAACAGAAGCAGATGAGGGGTAAAAACTTCGACGCCCGGGAGATCATCGAAAAGATAAGAGAACAATCTCAGGGAGGGAATGTAACGCCCCGAAAACGGGTGCCTTAATTAATCACCATTAATTATAACTAATCACAAGATTTGCGGAAGCGTTTCTATAAACCTGTGGGTTATGGCCCACCAATAATATAATATTCTTACAAAAGCTCATTATCTCATAATTACAACTAAGACCTTAAATACTTCCTTCATCTCATTTCTTGAAATCCATCCCAAGCACTTGCTTTTCCCAGATTCATCTCCATCCTTCTTTCATAACCTAAGCTTCGTTCAGAAGAAAAATAGAGAAACAAGAAAAGACAGAAAACTTTCCAAAATGAGTGGAAAACTCGTAACTTTACTCCAGCCCGTAAAAACAGTTTTGTTCGAAAACATTTGGATTTAAAGGCACATATATCCAGGAGATAAAGCAGACATGTAAATCATATTTCCTTTGAAATAAGACAATAATCATATTTGCAATATAAATCATACTTGACTTATAATACTCACGTTCATACGATACATGAAATCATGTTAACGGACACTTTAATACTTTCATAAGAATATACGTAGACTAGTAGAACTTAAAAGCTAATCATGTAAGAAACTGACGTCATGCATTCCATGTTAATTACTTTAAGTACAAGCACGTGTCATGAACAGTGTGTACTGAGCATTGAGTAAATCCATTACGTTAAAATGTAACCTCAAACTTTAAACAGAAGGAAAGAATAATTCAAACATTCATGATTACAGTGTGATCCATAAATGATCCATAATTCCTTTTGAATAAGTTTTATACTGGTTGTTGGTCTGTATTTCAGGGGTGGGACGTCTCCCACAATGGGCCAGTGCCCCAGGAAAAGAGCCAGTGCTCATCAGGAATAACATTAGCGGGCCAGTGCCCCAGGATAAGAGCCAGTGCTCATCAGGAAACAGGATACAGCTCGGTACGTGCACGACCATCAGTCAGGATATATACAGCTAACAAACCAGTTCTTTCACTTGAACTTATCATGTTTCATAACTTTTAATATCCATCAGTGATATTCCGTATACTTTAATCATTCAGCTCAGCTCTACCTTTATATAGGTAGTAAAATTATAACATAACAATATTCATCATTCATAAGCTTTCAATTGCTTTCTTATGAAACGTTCATTGAGTATTTATAATAACATTGGGTTATAAAGCATTCATAGTTCTGTCATTTATAAAGTATAATGCCATCCCATGATTCATAAAGCAACATACCTAATCCATTCACATAATCATATGACACTTATTAAGATTTCGTAATATTATTACGCTTGTAATATTTCATAACTTTATTAACATGTTCCCAGACACTGGCTTTACAGAAGCTCACATATTTCATAATAACTGTAAATGGACAACAACAACTCATATATCATATTGAACATGGATTCAGACTTAAGATTACTTATAATAGGTCACAGAGGTAGAATCATAGGTCATAAGTCTATCATGGAAATATTAAACATACGTATTCATAAATCATATAAGCATGTAACTCATGGATAACAGCATGAAATAACATACTTCATTTAATACACATGAGTCATGAGTCATGAGTCATGAGTCATGAGTCTTGTAATAAAAGTATTAATTATATATATTTACGAAATCACATAAACATGTATCACATAACTCATAACCGATTTTCTTTACTTAAACATTAAATAATTATGTGAACAATAATTAGATAAATAACTCACATTAACCTCGACTTTCATACAAATATGGATAAAGCCGTAAAATCATACTTTCACTTAAACACATACTTTCAGGCATATTAATGATGAAATATACTTCCACTCACATAAGCATGAATCATGGATCATAACAATAACTTATTGTAATTACATAAACATGGTTTTACTTGGATAAGCATATAACATAAAAGTATTTCATATATTACTATACATTACTTAAACATATAATAATCATTTAAATTGCATAATTCATATAATCATATGATTTCATATCGTTCATCAATAATAACTATACTCTTAACATGTAAATTATAATCTATAAATATATATTCAAATAACTTAACGTCATATGATGAATATGATTTTAATTACAAATTCTATAATAAGAAGTCCCTATAATTACATTTTACATTATAAAATCACATACGGGCAGGTATAATGCTGGACATAAAGGTTACCGTCACTTCATACTTCGTAACTAATCCTTCCAATTCATAATCATCGTTCATATAAATAATCATACTTTCACAAACATACTCATACAGGCATATAGTAGTGCTGGACATAAAGGTTACCTTAACCGCTCAAATCCATAATACCGTCATAACTCCAAGAATGCCATCCATAGACCTTTCGAATTCCCACATTCCATTTACCGCTCCAAAATACATAAATAAAAATAGTCATTAGAATCAACTCAACTTATGATTAATCACGACTCTTCCTTAATGACCTCGTTTTTTATAAATCTTAACTTTAAAACCCATTATTCTTAAAACTCTTTTGAAATGTCATTATCATAATTTAAAACAATTAGTTATAATAATAATAATTTCTTAAAATGTTTTTAGAAATAATTATACGTAATTGGGCTTTAAATGAACAATAGGTGGAGTAATGGGTCTTATACCTTAAGAAAAGTCAACACAATTGACTTTGGGCTTTTGAAATAGAAAACTGGTTTCTTTAAATCAGATTCTTGAATCAGAATAAAAGAGGAAAAAAGGAAGAGGGAAAGCGGCAGGGGTGGTTTTCTAGTCGCCTGAAAAACGGTCGGAGAGCAAGAGAAGGGTGGTCGGAGCGCAGCTTCGGTGGGGTTGTGCACTGGTGCAGCGAACAAGAGGAGAGGACGTGAGTGGGACGCGAACAGAGAGAAAAGAGCAGGGCTACTGTGGGTGGTTTGGCGGATTGAAGGCGGCGAGGTGGGTGCGGTCAGGTGGCCGGTTTGCCGGCGGTTGGTGCTGCGGTGTTTTCAATGGAAGGGAGTTTCGGGCAGATTGTGGGTGGGTTTTTCGGCGAGTTGGGTGGTCGGAAAAGCTTCAACTAAGGTCTTTAATGGCTGAAACTTAATTGAAGAGAAAGGTAGAAGAAAGCTTGAATTTTTCTTATGTAAATTGATGCAAGAATACTCCTATTTATAGTAGAAATCAGTAGGAGTGTTCAATTTGTACTTCTCTTCTAATAGATAGACATGGAAGAAGAGTTGAGAATGATGAAGTTTATCTCCAAAACTATTTTTGTCTGATTTTGGTCATTGTTATCTACAATTTAGTGCAGAATTTCATTAAGCTTATCAAATGCAGCTTTACAAGCCTTCATGTTCATCCTTTTGCAACCAATTTGCTCCAATGGTGTGGTGGGGAAGAAGGGGAAGTAGGAGGTGGAAGAAGGAGAAAGAAACTGATTTGTTTTTCTTCCTTTTCATTTTCTTTTTCCTTTTTTCTGATTTTGTTTTTGGGTTAAATAGTTTTTGGGTTTGGGCTTGGTACTTGGATATGGACTTGAGGATGGATAATGAGTAATTACCCATAAGTTTACAAAACACAATTTTATTTCCTTAAATAGTATTAGTAATAATTAGTACTTAAAATTAAAAAAATCAAGAATATACTTTAATAAGAAACCTTAATACCACTTATTAAAATAATAAGGTCATACTTAAGTTAATAATTTTAATTATTTAATAATAAAATAAGGTTAAAAATTGGGATATTACAGGGAATTCGAAGCATACAGTGGCCACACGAACCACAGCGCAATCTCACCCCGTGACTAGCCGTCACACTTTAAGAATAGTGAACCCACAACAGATCGAGGAGCCCGAGGAGGTAGCTGAATCAGGCTTTCGA
Source organism: Patellifolia procumbens (assembly GCA_947645195.1). Taxonomy (NCBI): domain Eukaryota; kingdom Viridiplantae; phylum Streptophyta; class Magnoliopsida; order Caryophyllales; family Amaranthaceae; genus Patellifolia; species Patellifolia procumbens. The sequence continues at coordinate 84,588 of CANSGD010000775.1, read as the reverse complement.
ATGCGTTCAGCAATGCCACACAAATCACCATTCAGCCAACACATCATGGAGACCCCTAACCCGGGCAAAGTTAAGATTCCTTTGATAGAGCACTACTCAGGGATTACAGATCTTGCTGACCATCTGGCAGCATACAAAGCTCAAATGAGCGTGCAGACGTTCTGTGAGGCGACGTGGTGCAGGTATCTCCCGACCACCCTCAAAGGCTTGGCCCTCAATTGGCTCACAAGCTTATCGAACGGCATCATAACCAGCTTCTCGGCTCTCGAAGCTCTCTTCTCTCAGCACTTCATAGCAGCAAAACGTCACAAAAAGACTAGTGTCCACCTGATGTCTGTTTCCCAGCAGAAAGGGGAAAGTCTGAGCTGCTACATCAAGCGATTCAACGAGGAGTCCCTCAAGGTCTCCGACCTCCAGGATGAAGTTGCTGTTACGGCCTTGATGAACGACCTTCATCCTGGACGCTTCAAGTTCGAACTCGCCATGAGAGAGACTCTCACCTTGGTTGATGCCATGAGACAGGCACAAAAGTATATCCAAGCGTCAGACATCTGTAAGAATGTTCATGAAGAAGGAGGCAACAAAAGGAGAAATGAGCCATCGAATCAGAAAGACATGGCAGACAGGCTAAAGAGGCATCGACCATCCGATGGAGGTCATGATCCTCGTTTCAATGTTAACTGGAGGGAAATATACTTGGACATAAAAGAGAAATCTGTGTTGCCTCGACCTAACCCAATCAAAACGTCGAGTTATCGCAGAGACAAAAAACTGTGGTGCGAATACCATAAAGACTGTGGTCACACGGCCAAGGACTGTAGGGAATTGAAGAAAGCTCTCGACAAGTTGGCTGATGAAGGGAAGTTGAATAGATATCTCAAAGAACCTCAGGGTGATCGAAGAAGAGATAAGGAAAAAGAGAAACAATATAGAAGCGATGAAACCGAAGGCTATGTAGGCGTCATAGCTTGGGGCTTTGCTTCGAGAGGCCTAACCGGCAACGCAAGGAAGAATCATCTATACCATCTAAAGGATGGAGAGAGAATGAAAAGGCCGGACACTCCCACCATGGTGTTCGGAGAAAGTTCGAAGGAGATACAGACCCCCCATGATGACCCTCTGGTCATCGAACTAAAAGTGGCCAACCATAGGGTTGGTCGAGTGTTGATAGATAGTGGGAGCTCGGCAGACATCATTACTTGGGAATGTTTGCAAAAGCTCAAATACGAAAAGAAGGACATCAAGGCCATTGACCAACCTTTGGTCGGATTCGGAGGGCAATCCGTTCACCCCCTCAGAGTCATCAGCTTGCCTAGCCGGTTTGGTGACAAAGGAAAAGGACGATGCCTTCCAATCAACTTTCTAGTCGTTGACATCGACCTCCCATATAACATCATCATAGGGAGGCCCACATTGAATAGAATAAAAGCTGCAATTTTGACCTACCAGCTCCTGTTGCAGTTCGAAGCAGATGATGGGACGGTTGGAAGGTTGCATGGGGACCAAAAGTCTGCCCGAGAATGTTATGTCAATAGCTTGAGAACAGGCAAGCCAGTCGAAGCAAGCTCAGGAAAGAGGAAAAGAGAAGAAAAAGAAACTGACAAAATATCACCCCCACCATTTGGTTTGTTCTATAACGAGAACCCAATCAATTACAATCGACCTCAGCCGGTCTATGAAGATGAAGAAATACAACTCGGACTTGATCCTAACCGGACAGTTCGAATTGGCAAGGACCTTAACCAGGTCGTTCGAAAAGAAATAGTGGATCTCCTCCAAGAGTATCAAGAGGTGTTCGCATTTTCAGCTGATGAGATGCCAGGAATAGACCCTTCGGTCACCAAACATCAGCTGAACATCAAGTCAGAATTCAGGCCCATCAAACAGAAGTTAAGACATCAGGGTGCTGAAAGGAACAAAGCCGCAGCAGAAGAGGTTAAAAAGTTGCTAAGTGCCGGGATGATAAAAGAATGTCAATACACAGAATGGCTGTCGAACGTAGTACTAGTTCGAAAGCCCAATGGATCATGGCACATGTGCGTCGATTTCACCGATCTTAACAAAGCGTGTCCTAAAGACGATTTCCCCCTCCCAAAGATCGACAAGCTGGTGGACTCCACAGCAGGACATGCACTTTTTAGCTTTATGGACGCGAATGCTGGTTACCACCAAATTCCCCTCGCCGAGGAAGACCAGGTGCATACCGCATTCATTACGAGTTCCGGGATTTATTGTTTTGTGGTCATGCCGTTCGGACTTAAGAACGCAGGGGCTACATATCAGAGGCTTGTAAATAAAATGTTCGAGAAGCAGTTGGGGCGTAATGTTGAAGTCTATGTTGACGACATGATAGTCAAGAGCAAGCTAGTCGAAGATCATGTCCAAGATCTGCGGGAAACTTTGTCTACCCTACGATCTTACAACATGAAATTGAATCCTAAGAAGTGCGTCTTTGGCGTTCGAGGAGGGAAATGCCTAGGGTTCCTAGTGGATGAAAGGGGCATCGAAGCTAACCCTGACAAGATAGAAGCCATCATCAACATGAAGACTCCTCGAACTGTGAAGGAGGTCCAAAGGCTCACAGGGTGTATGGCTGCCCTAGGAAGATTTCTATCAAGATCAGCTGACAAGAGCTTACACTTCTTTAATACATTGAAGAAGCCGTGCTTCGAACGGGACTGTGAAGCAGAAAAAGCCTTTCAACAGTTGAAGACCCACTTAGCTTCATTACCAAAGCTCGTCTCACCCTTGCCGGGAGAGACATTATTCGTTTATCTAGCGGTATCTGAAACCGCTCTAAGTGCTGTGCTCGTTGCTGAAAGAGAAAAACTACAGCACCAGTATATTTCGTTAGTCATGACTTTCGAGGGGCTGAGAGTAGATACCCCCCATCGGAGAAAATGATATATGCCCTGGTGATGGCCAATCGAAAATTGAAACCTTATTTTCAAGCTCATCCAATCAAAGTACTCACTAGTCAGCCACTAAGAAAGCTCATTGAAAGTAGAAATGGCTCTACTAGAGTTATTGAATGGGCTAATCAATTGTCAGACTATGGTCTAGAGTTCGAACTAAGAAGAGCAATTAAAGCACAAGCCTTAGCTGATTTCATCGCTGAGTGCCCAACCGAAATCGAGACTGCCACCCTAACCGGGACATGGCAACTCTATGTTGATGGCTCTTCATCCAAAGCAGGTTGCGGAGCCGGTCTACTGATCATAGACCCTCTAGAAAATAAAATGGAATATGCAATAAAATTTGACTTTGCTGCCTCAAATAACGAAGCAGAGTACGAAGCCCTTTTGCTGGGATTAAAACTATGTCTCTCGAATGGGGCTAAGGAAATAACGGACAAGACAGATTCACAGTTGGTCATGGGTCATGTCAAAGGAGAATTCGAGGCAAAGGAGGACAGTATGAGGATGTACCTAGGCAAGGTAAAAGAACAGCAACAAAAGTTCACCAAGTTCTCAATACAACACATCCCACGGTCCGAGAACCAGCAGGCAGATGCTTTATCTCGAATGGCCAGTTCAGCATCTGGGTTAGAACCTCGAACCATTTCTTGGGAGGTGTTGTATAAACCAAGTATCAACAGCCAACTTCTCATTTGTAGCATAGACCGCTCGAACAATTGGATGCAAAGTATCCGTCTGTACTTCGAAGAAGGAAAATTACCAGAAGATGAAAAAGAAGCAGAAAGAGTGCGACGCCGTGCAAGTTGGTTTTTGTTGCACGACCACCTGCTATACAAAAAGTCCTTCACACATCCCCTTTTAAGATGTGTGACGCTCGAAGAGGGCCAGCAGATACTTCGAGAGATACATGAAGGCACCTGTGGGAGTCATCAGGGGGCTCGAACTATAGCTGGTAAAGCTCTTCGAGCAAGGTACTATTGGCTAACAGTGATGAAGGATGCCAAGGACATGGTCAAAAAATGCCACAACTGTCAAGTGTATGCTCATGTACATCGACAGTCAGCCTCTCTTCTCACTACAATGCAAGCTGTTCTACCATTCGACCAGTGGGGGATGGACATCCTCGGGCCCTTCCCAGTTGCTTCTGGTGGAAGAAAATTCTTGTTGGTAGCTGTCGACTACTTTACCAAGTGGATCGAGGCTGAACCCTTAGCCACCATCACAGATAACAAAGTGCAGGACTTCATCTTGAAAAACATAATCACTCGTTTTGGCATACCCCGAGCACTCATATCAGACAACGGTCGACAATTCAACAGTGGTCCTACCAAAGCTTACTGCGCTCGATTTGACATACAAACAAAATTTTCTGCTGTCAATCGATCGCAAACCAACGGGCAGGCAGAGGCAGCCAACAAAGTCATCCTCAAAGGATCAAAGAAAGGGTCATGGGTTGAAGACTTACCAGGAATACTATGGTCAGCTCGAACCACGGTAAAAGAGGCCACTGGACATACACCTTTTAACTTGGTTTATGGAAGTGAAGCCGTGCTGCCGGTCGAAGTAGATATCCCCTCACCGAGGATAACATTCTTTGACTACGGGCAAAACGAAGAAGAAAAAGCGTCAATCTCGACCTCCTACCAGAGACAAGAGGAAATGCACTGCTCAAATCAATGGCTCAGAAGGCTAGAATGACCAGGCTGTACAATCGAGGGGTCAAGGAAAGAAAGTTCGAGGTCGGAGACCTAGTCCTTCGAAAGATTGAAGCAACAGGAAAGAAGATGGACCTTGGCAAGCTAAGTCCAAATTGGGAAGGACCATATCGAGTAACGAAGGTTATTCATCCTGGAACATACAGACTCGAGAACATGGATGGTGATCCTTTGTTTCGTCCCTGGAATATCGACAACTTGAGGAAGTTCTACGTTTGAAGCCAACCACAACAACTTAAGGGGCTAATATGACAGCAAGATAGATAGTTCTTGTACTACTTCGACCTCACCGGTCTTGTTAAGTTGTTGTGATAAGCATTAGAATAATTGTAATGATCTTGAACTTGTAGACCTTGCCGGTCCAAACAGACTTGTTAAGATTATGAATGAAATATGACCTCACCGGTCTTTCGAATTTGTCATCTATTTAAATTATGCATCATGTTCGAAATTTTTAGCACCTAACAAGTTCAAAACGGATTCATAATCTCACCGGTCTCGAATTTCATTAAGTGATGCGACTCCTCTAAAGAGGGCCTTCGAATTTCTATGGACCCTTCTTTGAGGGTGCTCGAATTTTGTCATACAAAAGAAACAGGAGACCTAGCAGGTCGAAAATAAATGCGAAAAGTATGAAACAAGATGAGCAAAAAGTTCTTTTCATTCCATTCGAAGTAAAGATTACAACCTTTGAAAACAGAATAAAAAGAAAGCTAAGTAACTGAGTTACAAAAAGTTAAATACATAATGCTGAGTTACAAAGTCAAGGGGCCTCTATGTCGATATCCTCCTCCTCAGACGAGGACTCGGATGAAGAGCTCGCATCATCAGCTTCATCCACCTCAGGCTCATCCTCGACAGCTTCGGAAGCAGCCTCAGCGGTTTGAACTTCGCTTTCCTTGGCAGGAGAGAGGTCGGCAGGGGCTTCATCTTCAACAGCCTCAGCGACCTCCTCAGGGACAGAGGAGGAAGCTTCACCAGCTCCTCGATTGCCCTTTGCCTTCTCCTTTTTCATATAGGCGTCGAGGGCCTCCTGCTCATACTCACCATACTTGGATAGAACCTGTTGGAAATCCAGTTCCGGAACCAAGTCTTTTAGAGTCTGCTCGAAAAAGCCCTGGATTTCACCTCGAGCAGATTGAAAGCCCCGACCATCTTCTGGTCAACAAAGTTCTTACCTTCTTGCGATCGCTTCCAGCGGCGGATGTACTTATCTCTCTTCTGCTTTAAGTCCTTGACGGACTTATCGTATTGCCACTGCAAGTCATCTCGCTGAGCTTGAACACGATGAAGCAGCTCCTTGTGGCCCCTAAGCTGTCCCTCGAGGTCCGCAACCTCTTTGCGTGAGGCATCGAGCTTCTTCTCAGCAGATTTAAGCTGGTTGAACAGCTCGTCTCTGTTGGTCATCAGACTCGTCCTCTCGCTGTTAAAAGCCTCGAGGTTGTTGGCATTCAACCTCTTGGCCGCGTCAAGTTCAGCCTCGAGAGAGCAGACCTTTCGAGAAGCCTCCAACAGCTCCTGTTTGCACTTACCAAGCTCCTCAGCCAGCTTACCCGAATCACGACCTTCCTTTTCAGTAAGGCAGGCCATTCGGACAGACATCTGCAACAACAAACAAAAGGTTAAGTTACAGAAAGGAGATATGGACCATAAGAGAAAACAAAAAGGCTCACCTGTAACCAGCACTCATTGAGCGCCTCGATCTCCTTCGCTGCACTCAACTTAGAGATATCCTCCTTATCCCCGGGCACCAACAATGCCTCTCGAACTCGTTGGTAACGAGCTCGAAGAGCCTTTCGGCTGGCATTCTCGATGCTTACGGCGCCGGACTGACCTTCGACGTCGTCAAGCCAAGAAGTCTTGGTCTTCTTGACCAAGGGCTCTACATTCTATTCTTGACCAAGGGCTCTACATTCTCCTACTCAGCCAAAGGACTCGAACCCGCACCCAGGTGAAAACTATGATCCGGTATCAACGGATCAACAGAGGGAGAGGTGCGGGCCTTCCTTTTCAAACCCTCAGGATCCTCGACCACCGGAGGAGGGGGGTCAGGCAGAGTTGCAGGAGGAGCAGGTAAAGGCTTCGGTGTTACCGATTTCGCCTTTGGTTTATGTTTTGGATTCTGTCAAAGAAAAGACAAGTTAGAAGAAGCGTATAAAACCAAAATACAACAAAAGGGTGTTCAAACTTACAGCAGGAGGTTTGGGAACTTTGAGTTCCCCCGAGTTCATCGACAGCCTGGCCATGGCCGCAATACCACTCTTAGCAGTGTTCTTATTCATCTCCTCGTCGAGATTATTGTAAGCAAGTACTACAAAAGCAGAGAAATAAAGTCAAAACCAAGGTTGATATCATAAACAGAAGAAATAGATAAGTAATAGACCCCTACATTGGTCATATGCCGGGGACACGCCGAAAGCCGACAGGAAATGCTCGTTGGCTAAATCCTTATCATTAGGCAGCCAGTGATCAGTCTGGTATTTAGGCTTCCCGTCGACATGAAACGACGTGGCTTGACAGTGAATAGCCACAATAGCCTCCTCGACGTCCATTTCAGGCACATTAAGATTCATGCCAAAGTTAGGAGGACTATCGGACAGAGTTACCGGTATATCCCACGGCTGATCCCCTCGAAAGATGAAGAGAAACTCCCCTCGAAAAAGAGCGTGGTTGGTTGGCATCTCAGTTGTCACCTAATATGATTTCTTATCCCCAAGGCCATCTTTGATCATTATGAGATGCCTGGCCTGAAAAGAGTACCAACCAGGCCCATGGCTAAGCTCTGAGACTTCTTGTATCTGGAACATATTGCGCCAAAGGCGCAAGGACGGTCGCACTCCAAGCATGCGACAGATACACAAAAATGCAACTATCGTCCCAACTGAGTTAGGCATAAGTTGACACAAGGCTATGTTATATGCCTCTAAAATCTCCTTAAAAAGTGGGTGCAAGGGAAAGCGCAAACCCAGTTCGAAATATGATTTATATACACCGACGCACCCTGGAGGTGGTGACACTACCAAATCTGTGAGTTGTGGGGGATACATGACATAGGGCAGCTTTATATGATACAGAGTCAACAAAAATGACAGCCCTTCTTGAAGATCCTTTCGCCACTTCCCCGTTGACCAGTGGCCACTTATTCCCAATCTCATGTTGGGGGAAGGGCAGGGCTCGATATAATCGGAAGCCGAAGTCCCCTCATCCGTCATCTCCACAATTTGCACTACACCAAGAGAAAATAAAGAATCTAAGTAACTCCTCTTAGTAGGAGGGAAGGCTATCGTTACTTTATTAGGATGATCTAAAAATCCTCAGGCCCCTCGAAATCCTCCTCACACTCCTCTTCCTCAATGGGAATGGCGTCGAGCAAAATATCTGAATTCGGGACCCAATAAGCTATTGATACAACAGGAGCCCCATCTACCCATGTTTCTACCCAAGGCATATAAGGAAGGGGTTCATTATTTATATTACAGTGACCCCTATCGAATTTATTAAAAGCAAGGAAAAGAATTTAAAATAAGATGTCATACCTGTCGAATTATATGAAGAAGGCTCCTCGCTCTCTTGACACGCTCTGAGCAGCACACAAGGAGCAAAAGGCTTCTTAAAAAGGGAGAGAAAATTAGAGAGAGAAAGTAGAGAGAGAAATTGCAAGTGAGTAAATGAGGAAAGAAGTGAGATATTTATATCCCACCTACCCTGAACAGTAACCTCTCTAATGTGAACAGTAACCCAACATGGGAGTTCATGCCAGAGGATAGAAGGGGGTTTGTTTCAATACGGTATTTATACGGTTCAAACGTATAAAAAACGGTAAAAAACGATTGACTACCCAAAAAGTGGACTTTTAAACGTTGACCCTCACCGGGCCTACCTCGAACAAATTCGGCTGTACAACTCTCCCCTCACCGGGGCTACCTCGAACTCTTCAAAAGGTACAACCCTTTGACTGAGTTACCTCGAGTAGATTCAAGGATGTTCTTTGAATCCATACTTTAGAAAATTTTCTAAGTATGCCAAGCCCTTCATAAGGCATCCCCTTTCGAGTAATTGAGTATTGGACTCAATTAGCCCTTACCAGGCCACCTTAAAATTATAAAATTGAGTATTGGACTCAGTTAGCCCTCACCAGGCCACCTCGAAATTATCCAATTGAGTATTGGGCTCAATTAGCCCTAACCAGGCACCTCGAAGAATTCAAGTCACCCAATAATGGGCGTTTCTAATTCTATTTCGAACACCTTATAGAGGACGTTCGAATTTTGTGTTAAACTTCTCTATTAAGGGCGTTTGAATTTCGTCCTTCATAGAATTCCTTCAAGGATGGCTTTCGAATTTTATTATAAATCACCTAATGATGGATGTTTGTAATTTGTATCGAACACCCTATTGAGGGCGTTCGAATTCTCGTATTGAACCCCTCCTGGGAGGGCGTTCGAATTGACTGAACACCTCAAGTAGGAGGACGTTCGAATTTTGAAGTCACTGAATAGTGCACCCAAGTCTATTTTTAAACATTTGCTTTGAGGACGCTCGAATTCTATGAGCTATTCTCCTAGGAGGGCGTTCGAATTCCCTTTGAACCTCTGTGTTGAGGGTGTTCGAATTCTATAAAGTGTTCTCCTAGGAGGGTGCTCGAATCCTATGAGCCATTCTCCTAGGAAGGCGTTCGAATTCCAGTTGAACCTCTGTGTGGAGGGCGTTCGAAATTGCACCAAACTCTTCCATAAAGGGCTTTCTAAAAATTGAATAAGTATCCTAGGAAGGTGCTCGAATTCTAAAAGCTATTTTTCCTAGGAGGGCGTTTAAATTTCACTCACCTTCTAAGGATCAGGGCTCTCGAATTTTCACTCACCTTCTAAGGGTGAGGGCTTTCGAATTTTCATTCACCTTCTAAAGGTGAGGGCTTTCGAATTTTCACTCACCTTCTAAAGGTGAGGGCTTTCGAATTTTCACTCACCCTTTAGGGGTGAGGGCTTTCGAATTTTCACTCACCTTCTAAAGGTGAGGGCTCTCGAATTTTCACTCACCTTCTAAGGGTGAGGGCTTTCGAATTTTCACTCACCTTCTAAAGGTGAGGGCTTTCGAATATTCACTCACCCTTTAGGGGTGAGGGCTTTTGAATTTTCACTCACCTTCTAAAGGTGAGGGCTTTTGAATTTTCACTCACCTTCTAAGGGTGAGGGCTTTCGAATTTTCACTCACCTTCTAAAGGTGAGGGCTTTCGAATTTTTACTCACCCTTTAGTGGTGAGGGCTTTCGAATTTTCACTCACCTTCTAAAGGTGAGGGCTTTCGAATTTTACTCACCCTTTAGGGGTGAGGGCTTTCGAATTTTCACTCACCCTTTAGGGGTGAGGGCTTTCGAATTTTCACTCACCTTCTAAAGGTGAGGGATTTCAAATTTTCACTCACCCTTTAGGGGTGAGGGCTTTCGAATTTTCACTCACCTTCTAAAAGGGAGCGCACCCCATAAGAGTGAGGGCTTTCGAATTTTCCCTCACCCTTTAAGGGTGAGGGCTTTCGAATTTTCTCTCACCCTCTAAGGGTGAGGGCTTTCGAACTTTCACTCACCCTTTAATGGTGAGGGCGTTCGAATTTGCTCTCATCCTCTAAGGGTGAGGGCGTACGAATTTGGTAAAATCAACCCCACTTTTGGGTATGTCGAGTTTTTACAACAACCGAGACAGATTATTCCGCTCCACATCACAGTCTCATCATGATCTGACACTACGACATAGAGCGTGGGGCTAATGTTTGGGCCCCTTCTAGTCATGGCCCACCTAACCGGTGAAATGACTAAAATACCCCTTAGGGGGCAATATTACCATTTTACCCCTAACGATCCCACAGGCTAGGAAGTACAGGCCTTCAGTCAGGCCCACTGACTAAAAGGCTTTCATGACATCATCATCTTCACTAGATGACGTCACCTCAGTACTACCTATAAATAGTATTCTCATCTGATCATTCAGGTACGTTTTTCCATATATTGCAGAGCATTTACTAGTACTATTCTCTCTGATTTCTGAGATCAGATCTGACTTAAGCATCGGAGAGCCAATCCCCGGAACATCCCCGGGGTAGTTCACGGTGCTCGGTGATAAGAGGTTTTTAGCGTGTCGTTAAGGCACTAAGAACCGCTTAGCAAACACAATTTATAAACCTAACGAGCAACTACTAAGCACTTAGTAACGGCAAGTCAAGGGTCGAACCACAAGGAAATTGGGATTGAGTTCAGTCCACTAAGTCCAAAACTACCTAAGTGAAGGGTTTTTGGGGGTTTTGGATTGAGTAAGTCACCGACTAATTAACTAGCTAAAAAATACCGACTAAGAATTAAATAGAAGAATTAATAAGATAGAGAAAACACTAGAGCTTGGGTTACTCGCATGAACTCGGGCAAGACACGACACAAATGCAACTACGAAGCTATTGAGAATAACGTGCAAGGTTAAGTTTCTCGGCCACTTGAGCTAATTGGGTTTCAAGCATTTTGTTGTGAGCTTGTAACTCTTGAAACCTTTGGTCATGGCTTTGAAGGGCTTGGCTTTGTAGAGCAAGGGTTTGGGTGATGGTTTGGAGTTGTTGGAGGATTAGGGAGGTAGGGTTGGAGGATGTAGTAGGTTCGGGATTTGGCTTAGGAAATGGTGGGTTTTGAGGGGCCTTTTGGAAGTTGGATCTTTGATGAGGGGCTTGGTAAGTGTTAGAGTTTTGAGAGGAGGATCCACCTTGATTGTAGCTTTGAGTAAACCCTTGTTGAGGTTGATGAAATCCTTGTTGAGGTGGATTCCACCCTAGTTGAGGTTGGTTGTAGCCTTGGTCATAGCCTTGTTGAGGTTGTCTCCACCCTCCTTGTTGATTGCTCCTATAACCTTGGTTACCTTGATAACCTTCTCCTCTAGAATTCATGGCCGCCACATGCTCCGACTGAGATCCTCCACAATAAGAGGTATCATGGTTTGTACCACCACATTTGTCATAAGAGAAAGCATTCACTTGTGAGGGACTAGATTTTGCAAGGGTGATCTTCGAGTGCTTCTTGTCAAGTTGATCCATCTTCGCTTGAATTTGGTACATTGGGTCCAACTCAAACTTTCCACCCTTCTTAGGTTGAGCACCTCTCCTTCTTCCACCCCATGAGTAATTCTTGATCACTTCTTCTATGGTGGCCTCTAATTGGTCTTGCGGGATCTTAGAAAGTTGACCTCCCGCTCCAGCATCAAGATTAGCACGTGACATAGGATCAAGACCATCATAGAAGAACCTCATCAGTAGGTTTTGATTAAACTCATGGTGAGGGCACGAACGAATCAATTCCCTAAACCTTTCCCAAGCCTCCGCAAGTGTCTCATCACAATCTTGCTCAAAAGAGGAGATTTGCCTCCTAATATATGCGGTCTTCGACTCTGGGAAATACTTCTTCAGAAAAGCCAATGTAACCTGCTCCCATGTAGTGAGGGAGTTAGCAGGCAAATTCTTGAGCCAAGACTTTGCCTTTCCGAAAAGAGAAGACCGGAAGAGATGCATCTTGATGTAATCTGGAGAGACATCATTTGTTGTTATCATAGCACAAATCTCCAGATATCGATCAAGATGAGCAAGTGGATCCTCATCCGACCCTCCACAAAATTGCTCTGCTTTCACCATCCTAGTGAACTGAGGGTGAATGCTGAAATTTGTAGTGGTTGTGGGGAGTCGAATTCCACCTTGTAAAACATAGGACCCCAGATTTCCGAAATCCCTAAAAAGCTGTGCATTATCGTCACCCATGTCTGATTCACTTTCACTTGTCGTACTTGAGATAGGTGAAGCTGGCGCAGAACCCAAGGTCAACCGTTCCAAACCTCCCCGAAGCTTTTGCAAAGTGCGATTGATTTCCGGGTCTAAAGCCAAAATGGGTGAGCCGTGAGCTCTCCTTCTCATGTACCACAACAAAGCTAAGCAGAGGATTAGCGAATAACAACACAATAAAAAAATAAAAGAAAAAAAATCACTTAATCAATACTAAACTCAAGTAAACTTCAATCAATAGCACAATTTCCCGGGCAACGACACCATTTTGATAAGAGGTTTTTAGCGTGTCTTTAAGGCACTAAGAACCGCTTAGCAAACACAATTTATAAACCTAACGAGCAACTACTAAGCACGTAGTAACGACAAGTCAAGGGTCGAACCACAAGGAAATTGGGATTGAGTTCAGTCCACTAAGTCCAAAACTACCTAAGTGAAGGGTTTTTGGGGGTTTTGGATTGAGTAAGTCACCGACTAATTAACTAGCTAAAGAATACCGACTAAGAATTAAATAGAAGAATTAATAAGATAGAGAAAACACTAGAGCTTGGGTTACTCGCATGAACTCGGGCAAGACACGACACAAATGCAACTACGAAGCTATTGAGAATAACGTGCAAGGTTAAGTTTCCCTCTAAAGTCCTTGAGTCCTCTCTCGAATGGTCCTCAAGAGTAATCAATTAATCAATCGACTAAATCCTCTCTCGAATGGTCTTTAGCCAATTGATTCAATTTGATTGGAAAACCCTAAATAGGATCCTCTTAATTTCTACCCAATCTCTTGGTCTAGAAATTAAGTTGATTCATGGGAATGACTAGACAACAACAATCAATTAAGAGTAATTGAAATCTAAGCCCTAGCATAAACTTGATCAAGGTCTACCCTAAGGTGTCAAAACACCAAGAACAATGCACATTAAACATGAAGAAAGCAATTACAAGAACATCTACATTAAGCCTCTAATTCATGCTTTCACCCAAACCCTAGATTAGAAACTACTCACTAATCATGGATTCTAAGCAATTAAGATTCAATAAGTTAAACATCATGAACAAAGCAATGAGATTAAAGGAAAGAGATAGAAAAGAAATTACTTGAATTAATTGATGAATTCGATCTTCAATAATGAAACAAAGAGTGTTTGAGAGAGTTTTAGGGCTAAGAGAGAGTTAATTAGAAACTAAGTATGAAGTAATGTCGAGTCTAAGCTAAAAAAATTAATTAAAAGCGTCATTAAACTAAGATAGAGAAAACGGGTCAACACCCGAAGTCAGGTCACCACGGTCGTGGTGAAATCACCACGACCGTGGCCCCCGACTTTCATAGGATCAGTTTCCAATCTTCAACAGTCTGTTTTGCTCGCTACAGGTCCCCACGACCGTGGTGATTTCACCACGACCGTGGTGACCTGCTGGTCAGCGGACAGCTCAACTTCGAACGATCATATCTCTCTCGTCTCTTATCGGAATCGAGCTCATGACCAGTCGTTGGAAATCTATCGAAACGAGCTAACACCTCCCACCGGAATCACCTTAATCCGATTTACGGATCAAATGTTATGTCCATTTGAAGTTCAACAGTCCACAACTAATCTTCCAATGATCATATATGACTTCAAAAACCTGTTAGTTAGTCTGAAAATCATCCAAAACAACTAAACAAGTAGTGAAGCAACCATTTTGCTCAAATTAATCAGAACCATGCAATGCAAGACTAAAATGCTCTAAATCTATATGCATCGACACTAAAAATGCAACATGGATAGGCACAATAAAGTACTAATGAAACTCTCCAAGCTAGTCCAATTGCTTGTCCTCAAGCGAACAAACGATAGACATAGGGAAAGAGTTCTATGTCCCCTAACAATGATACGCATGCCAAGATGAATAATGTAGACCTTCAAACCTTTCCAACATCGAATGCAGAACACTATCAAGCCTCAAAGTTTATAGCACAAGGAAAAGCAACCAATCTTACCACAAGCTCTCCCCCAAGCTTGGCTCAGTCATATAGATAGTAGCTCTCACTTTAGTCGTACGCACTTCTCTCGTGTGTTTAAATAGGTCAAATGAACGCTCAAAGCTCGATTCCATCGACTATATCCTACCACAAGCTTGTATATCATCTCACTCTCCGTCGCATAAATACCAAAGTTTGCATCAAGAATCAAGAGGACTTAGTCAAGGTTGTAATGTAGGCTTAAGGTGAGGGTGCGGTAGCATTTGGGATCCTGGAGTTAAAGAGGGGAAACTGAACTTCCAACTTAGCACCTTTCTAAAAGCTCAAAACCAACCCTACACAAACTTGAACGCTCTAAACAACCTTTCACAAGCTACCCTCTTATTTTAGCATCTCAATCTCCCTTATTGCTATTTTTGAACATACCACAAATCCTTTATTCTAAACTATTTCTCTTTTTCATTCATTTTTTTTTCTATATTTTTTTTTTGCTTTTGTGGATTGTAGTGATTTTAGAGGAAGGGAGAAAATGAGAACTTCAATGAATAGTAAGGAGGCGAACTCAAACAATATCCAAACGCAAAGTCGAACACCTACTCCAAGTCATTCTCGTAATACCCATCATTATGTTTCACCCCATCTAAGTAGTTTCCCAATCCCCTAGGTAAGGAGATAGGTAATAAGCTAGAGATGTGGTTAACAAAGAAAACAAGCTTAGGTTCACAGGGGCTTCAAAGGAGGATAATAGATGGGGGTGGCCTTTGGCAATGTAGCTCAAGTAACATGAAAGCCTCAATCAGATTCAAGACGCAAACAAGTCAAGCGTATTCAGGGAGAATCAATGCAAGTTCTAGAGAATATTCATCAAGGAAGAGCAACACACAACTAGCAGATAAGACTGAAAAGATGTCAGTCTATAAGGCTATAAACACATGCTCTCACAAAGGGTATAGCTACCAACATCAGTCGAGCCGCACAAGAGGGAGACCAATCATTCCACAACCCAACAATTCCTTGGCCTACTAGAGACTATCAAAGCATTTCCTTTTTCAGGTTTTCAGGTCATCAAGAAGAATACATGCGTACCAATGGCGGAGTTCTAACCTAAATGCAGTATATATGCATCCTAAACATGGTACTAAATGCTAATATGCAATCTAAACATAACACTAATATGCAACTAATGCAAATTATATGCATCTAATGCAAACTATATGCAACTAATGCAAACTATATGCAACTAATATATACATCCTCCCCCAAGCTAAACCACACAGTGTCCTCACTGTGAAAAATCTAATGAAAACAATAGCAAGGGAGGGGAAAAATCCTGACTCACTGATCGGGAGGGGGGTCGGGAACCACGTGAGTCGAGCTTAGCCCTTAAGGTCATCAATCGAGTTCCCAATGACATCTTTATATTTTTGCAATATCTATATCAATTCTGGTATAGAGATGTCATCAAGAGCCAAGTTAACAATAAGAGGATAAGTACATGCATCATCAAGGAAAACATACTTAAGAGAGGGGGAAGGGGTTTTAACTTCACCTTGGGAGGAGGCTTAGAACTCTCCTCTTTATCAATGGAAACGGCAAGGACCTTCACTCTCTCAAAACCTTCCATATCACTCTCCACATGACCAACCCGACAAACTCTCTCTATCATGGGTCTTTTCAATGTTTTAGAGAACTCAAACACAACCTTCTCATTGGCTACCTCAACTGTGATTGTATCATTTTTGCAATTTATTACGGCGCCCAATGTCTTGAGAGCTTCTCTTCCAAGAATGAGAGGAGTCTCCGGATCTTCCTCCATATCCATCACCACAAAATCACACGGCACCAAGACATGCCCAACTTGTATCGGAACATCCTCCAACTCACCATGAGGCGCTCTCAAAGATCAATCCGCCAATTGAATAGTTTTCCTTGTAGGAAGAAGAGGGAAGTTTAGGCGCTTAGCTATGGATAGAGGCATCAAACTCACACTCGCACCCAGATCGGCCAATTCACCCTTAGGCTCGAGGTCACCTATCTTCACCGGCAAAGTGAAGCTTCCAGTGTCTCTTTGCTTCTTAGGCATATCTCGTTGCACTAGAGCACTTACTTGGTATGGCAATTTGATAACCTTGTCTTCAACCTTTCGTTTGTTGGAGAGGATCTCCTTCATGAACTTGGCATAGGCTGGCATTTGAGACATGGCCTCAAGGAATGGAATGTGTATTTGAAGGCCTTTCATAACTTGGAGGAACTTAATGAATTTTTCGCTTAACTTCCTCTCCACCAACCTTTGAGGATATGGGACCGGTGGCACATAGGTCTTAGGTGGAGGAGGTGTTGACAATTGAGCTTTGTCACCAACTTGCTCATGAGTTTCCTTATCTTCTCTTCATTTCTCAACATCGACCCCCTTTCATCTTCCTCAACTTGATCGTCCTTCTCAACCACCTCAACTTCACTATCTTCACACTCATTAGGCATCTTGGGGCCCTCATAGTTTGTTCCCGACCTCAAATGGATAGCTTTGATTTGATGTAGGTTGGGGTTAGGAATGGGTTGGCTTTGAAGTTGATTTGTGGGGTTAGAGGGGTTTTTCTCGGCCACTTGAGCTAATTGTGTTTCAAGCATTTTGTTGTGAGCTTGTAACTCTTGAAACCTTTGGTCATGGCTTTGAAGGGCTTGGCTTTGTAGAGCAAGGGTTTGGGTGATGGTTTGGAGTTGTTGGAGGATTAGGGAGGTAGGGTTGGAGGATGTAGTAGGTTCGGGATTTGGCTTAGGAAATGGTGGGTTTTGAGGGGCCTTTTGGAAGTTGGATCTTTGATGAGGGGCTTGGTAAGTGTTAGAGTTTTGAGAGGAGGATCCACCTTGATTGTAGCTTTGAGTAAACCCTTGTTGAGGTTGATGAAATCCTTGTTGAGGTGGATTCCACCCTAGTTGAGGTTGGTTGTAGCCTTGGTCATAGCCTCGTTGAGGTTGTCTCCACCCTCCTTGTTGATTGCTCCTATAACCTTGGTTACCTTGATAACCTTCTCCTCTAGAATTCATGGCCGCCACATGCTCCGACTGAGATCCTCCACAATAAGAGGTATCATGGTTTGTACCACCACATTTGTCACAAGAGAAAGCATTCACTTGTGAGGGACTATATGATGCAAGGGTGATCTTCGAGAGCTTCTTGTCAAGTTGATCCATCTTCGCTTGAATTTGGTACATTAGGTCCAACTCAAACTTTCCACCCTTCTTAGGTTGAGCACCTCTCCTTCTTCCACCCCATGAGTAATTCTTGATCACTTCTTCTATGGTGGCCTCTAATTGGTCTTGCGGGATCTTAGAAAGTTGACCTCCCGCTCCAGCATCAAGATTAGCACGTGACATAGGATCAAGACCATCATAGAAGAACCTCATCATTAGGTTTGGATTGAACTCATGGTGAGGGCACGAACGAATCAATTCCCTAAACCTTTCCCAAGCCTCCGCAAGTGTCTCATCACAATCTTGCTCAAAAGAGGAGATTTGCCTCCTAATATATGCGGTCTTCGACTCTGGGAAATACTTCTTCAGAAAAGCCAATGTAACCTGCTCCCATGTAGTGAGGGAGTTAGCAGGCAAATTCTTGAGCCAAGACATTGCCTTTCCGGAAAGAGAAGACCGGAAGAGATGCATCTTGATGTAATCTGGAGAGACATCATTTGTTGTTATTATAGCACAAATCTCCAGATATCGATCAAGATGAGCAAGTGGATCCTCATCCGACCCTCCACAAAATTGCTCTGCTTTCACCATCCTTGTGAACTGAGGGTGAATGCTGAAATTTGTAGTGGTTATGGGGAGTCGAATTCCACCTTGTAAAACATAGGACCCCAGATTTCCGAAATCCCTAAAAAGCTGTGCATTATCGTCACCCATGTCTGATTCACTTTCACTTGTCGTACTTGAGATAGGTGAAGCTGGCGCAGAACCCAAGGTCAACCGTTCCAAACCTCCCCGAAGCTTTCGCAAAGTGCGATTGATTTTCGGGTCTAAAGCCAAAATAGGTGAGTCGTGAGCTCTCCTTCTCATGTACCACAACAAAGCTAAGCAGAGGATTAGCGAATAACAACACAATAAAAAAAATAAAAGAAAAAAAAATCACTTAAGCAATACTAAACTCAAGTAAACTTCAATCAATAGCACAATTTCCCGGGCAACGGCACCATTTTGATAAGAGGTTTTTAGCGTGTCTTCAAGGCACTAAGAACCGCTTAGCAAACACAATTTATAAACCTAACGAGCAACTACTAAGCACGTAGTAACGACAAGTCAAGGGTCGAACCACAAGGAAATTGGGATTGAGTTCAGTCCACTAAGTCTAAAACTACCTAAGTGAAGGGTTTTTGGGGGTTTTGGATTGAGTAAGTCACCGACTAATTAACTAGCTAAAGAATACCGACTAAGAATTAAATAGAAGAATTAATAAGATAGAGAAAACACTAGAGTTTGGGTTACTCGCATGAACTCGGGCAAGACACGACACAAATGCAACTACGAAGCTATTGAGAATAACGTGCAAGGTTAAGTTTCCCTCTAAAGTCCTTGAGTCCTCTCTCGAATGGTCCTCAAGAGTAATCAATTAATCAATCGACTAAATTCTCTCTCGAATGGTCTTTAGCCAATTGATTCAATTTGATTGGAAAACCCCTAAATAGGATCCTCTTAATTTCTACCCAATCTCTTGGTCTAGAAATTAAGTTGATTCATGGGAATGACTAGACAACAACAATCAATTAAGAGTAATTGAAATCTAAGCCCTAGCATAAACTTGATCAAGGTCTACCCTAAGGTGTCAAAACACCAAGAACAATGCACATTAAACATGAAGAAAGCAATTACAAGAACATCTACATTAAGCCCCTAATTCATGCTTTCACCCAAACCCTAGATTAGAAACTACTCACTAATCATGGATTCTAAGCAATTAAGATTCAATAAGTTAAACATCATGAACAAAGCAATGAGATTAAAGGAAAGAGATAGAAAAGAAATTACTTGAATTAATTGATGAATTCGATCTTCAATAATGAAACAAAGACTGTTTGAGAGAGTTTTAGGGCTAAGAGAGAGTTAATTAGAAACTAAGTATGAAGTAATGTCGAGTCTAAGCTAAAAAAATTAATTAAAAGCGTCATTAAACTAAGACATAGAAAACGGGTCAACACCCGAAGTCAGGTCACCACGGTCGTGGCCCCCGACTTTCATAGGATCAGTTTCCAATCTTCAACAGTCTGTTTTGCTCGCTACAGGTCCCCACGACCGTGGTGACCTGCTGGTCAGCGGACAGCTCAACTTCGAACGATCATATCTCTCTCGTCTCTTATTGGAATCGGGCTCATGACCAGTCGTTGGAAAGCTACCGAAACGAGCTAACACCTCCCACCGGAATCACCTTAATCCGATTTAGGGATCAAATGTTATGTCCATGTGAAGTTCAACAGTCCACAACTAATCTTTCAATGATCATATATGACTTCGAAAACCTGTTAGTTAGTCTGAAAATCATCCAAAACAACTAAACGAGTAGTGAAGCAACCATTTTGCTCAAATTAATCAGAACCATGCAATGCAAGACTAAAATGCTCTAAATCTATATGCATCGACACTAAAAATGCAGCATGGATAGGCACAATAAAGTACTTATCAAACTCCCCCAAGCTAGTCCAATTGCTTGTCCTAAAGCGAACAAACGATAGACATAGGGAAAGAGTTCTATGTCCCCTAACAATGATACGCATGCCAAGATGAACAATGTAGACCTTCAAACCTTTCCAACATCGAATGCAAAACACTATCAAGCCTCAAAGTTTATAGCACAAGGAAAAGCAACCAATCTTACCACAAGTTCTCCCCCAAGCTTGGCTCAGTCATATAGATAGTAGCTCTCACTTTAGTCGTACGCACTTCTCTCGTGTGTTTAAATAGGTCAAATGAACGCTCAACGCTCGATTCCATCGACTATATCCTACCATAAGCTTGTATATCATCTCACTCTCCGTCGCATAAATACCAAAGTTTGCATCAAGAATCAAGAGGACTTAGTCAAGGTTGTAATGTAGGCTTAAGGTGAGGGTGCGGTAGCATTTGGGATCGTGGAGTTAAAGAGGGGAAAGTGAAACTTCCAACTTAGCACCTTTCTAAAAGCTCAAAACCAACCCTACACAAACTTGAACGCTCTAAACAACCTTTCACAAGCTCTCCTCTTATTTTAGCATCTCAATCTCCCTTATTGCTATTTTTGAACATACCACAAATCCTTTATTCTAAACGTTTTCTCTTTTTCATTCATTTTTTTTTCTATATTTTTTTTTGGCTTTTGTGGATTGTAGTGATTTTAGAGGAAGGGAGAAAATGAGAACTTCAATGAATAGTAAGGAGGCGAACTCAAACAATATCCAAACGCAAAGTCGAACACCTACACCAAGTCATTCTCGTAATACCCATCATTATGTTTCACCCCATCTAAGTAGTTTCACAATCCCCTAGGTAAGGAGATAGGTAATAAGCTAGAGATGTGGTTAACAAAGAAAACAAGCTTAGGTTCACAGGGGCTTCAAAGGAGGATAATAGATGGGGGTGGCCTTTGGCAATGTAGCTCAAGTAACATGAAAGCCTCAATCAGATTCAAGACGCAAACAAGTCAAGCGTATTCAGGGGGAATCAATGCAAGTTCTAGAGAATATTCATCAAGGAAGAGCAACACACAACAAGCAGATAAGACTGAAAAGATGTCAGTCTATAAGGCTATAAACACATGCTCTCACAAAGGGTATAGCTACCAACATCAGTCGAGCCGCACAAGAGGGAGACCAATCATTCCACAACCCAACAATTCCTTGGCCTACTAGAGACTATCAAAGCATTTCTTTTTTCAGGTTTTCAGGTCATCAAGAAGAATACATGCGTACCAATGGCGGAGTTCTAACCTAAATGCAGTATATATGCATCCTAAACATGGTACTAAATGCTAATATGCAATCTAAACATAACACTAATATGCAACTAATGCAAATTATATGCATCTAATGCAAACTATATGCAACTAATGCAAACTATATGCAACTAATATATACATCCTCCCCCAAGCTAAACCACACAGTGTCCTCATTGTGAAAAATCTAATGAAAACAATAGCAAGGGAGGGGAAAAATCCTGACTCACTGGTCGGGAGGGGGGTCGGGAACCACATGAGTCGAGCTTAGCCCTTAAGGTCATCAATCGAGTTCCCAATGACATCTTTATATTTTTGCAATATCTATATCAATTCTGGTATAGAGATGTCATCAAGAGCCAAGTTAACAATAAGAGGATAAGTACATGCATCATCAAGGAAAACATACTTAAGAGAGGGGGGAAGGGGTTTTAACTTCACCTTGGGAGGAGGCTTAGAACTCTCCTCTTTATCAATGGAAACGGCAAGGACCTTCACTCTCTCAAAACCTTCCATCTCACTCTCCACATGACCAACCCGACAAACTCTCTCTATCATGGGTCTTTTCAATGTTTTAGAGAACTCAAACACAACCTTCTCATTGGCTACCTCAACTGTGATTGTATCATTTTTGCAATTTATTACGGCGCCCAATGTCTTGAGAGCTTCTCTTCCAAGAATGAGAGGAGTCTCCGGATCTTCCTCCATATCCATCACCACAAAATCACACGGCACCAAGACATGCCCAACTTGTATCGGAACATCCTCCAACTCACCATGAGGCGCTCTCAAAGATCGATCCGCCAATTGAATAGTTTTCCTTGTAGGAAGAAGAGGGAAGTTTAGGCGCTTAGCTATGGATAGAGGCATCAAACTCACACTCGCACCCAGATCGGCCAATTCACCCTTAGGCTCGAGGTCACCTATCTTCACCGGCAAAGTGAAGCTTCCAGTGTCTCTTTGCTTCTTAGGCATATCTCGTTGCACTAGAGCACTTACTTGGTATGGCAATTTGATAACCTTGTCTTCAACCTTTCGTTTGTTGGAGAGGATCTCCTTCATGAACTTGGCATAGGCTGGCATTTGAGACATGGCCTCAAGGAATGGAATGTGTATTTGAAGGCCTTTCATAACTTGGAGGAACTTAATGAATTTGTCGCTTAACTTCCTCTCCACCAACCTTTAAAGATATGGGACCGGTGGCACATAGGTCTTAGGTGGAGGAGGTGTTGACAATTGAGCTTTGTCACCAACTTGCTCATGAGTTTCCTTATCTTCTCTTCATTTCTCAACATCGACCCCCCTTTCATCTTCCTCAACTTGATCGTCCTTCTCAACCACCTCAACTTCACTATCTTCACACTCATTAGGCATCTGGGGGCCCTCATAGTTTGTTCCTGACCTCAAATGGATAGCTTTGATTTGATGTAGGTTGGGGTTAGGAATGGGTTGGCTTTGAAGTTGATTTGTGGGGTTAGAGGGGTTTTTCTCGGCCACTTGAGCTAATTGTGTTTCAAGCATTTTGTTGTGAGCTTGTAACTCTTGAAACCTTTGGTCATGGCTTTGAAGGGCTTGGCTTTGTAGAGCAAGGGTTTGGGTGATGGTTTGGAGTTGTTGGAGGATTAGGGAGGTAGGGTTGGAGGATGTAGTAGGTTCGGGATTTGGCTTAGGAAATGGTGGGTTTTGAGGGGCCTTTTGGAAGTTGGATCTTTGATGAGGGGCTTGGTAAGTGTTAGAGTTTTGAGAGGAGGATCCACCTTGATTGTAGCTTTGAGTAAACCCTTGTTGAGGTTGATGAAATCCTTGTTGAGGTGGATTCCACCCTAGTTGAGGTTGGTTGTAGCCTTGGTCATAGCCTTGTTGAGGTTGTCTCCACCCTCCTTGTTGATTGCTCCTATAACCTTGGTTACCTTGATAACCTTCTCCTCTAGAATTCATGGCCGCCACATGCTCCGACTGAGATCCTCCACAATAAGAGGTATCATGGTTTGTACCACCACATTTGTCACAAGAGAAAGCATTCACTTGTGAGGGACTAGATGATGCAAGGGTGATCTTCGAGAGCTTCTTGTCAAGTTGATCCATCTTCGCTTGAATTTGGTACATTGGGTCCAACTCAAACTTTCCACCCTTTTTAGGTTGAGCACCTCTCCTTCTTCCACCCCATGAGTAATTCTTGATCACTTCTTCTATGGTGGCCTCTAATTGGTCTTGCGGGATCTTAGAAAGTTGACCTCCCGCTCCAGCATCAAGATTAGCACGTGACATAGGATCAAGACCATCATAGAAGAACCTCATCAGTAGGTTTTGATTGAACTCATGGTGAGGGCACGAACGAATCAATTCCCTAAACCTTTCCCAAGCCTCCGCAAGTGTCTCATCACAATCTTGCTCAAAAGAGGAGATTTGCCTCCTAATATATGCGGTCTTCGACTCTGGGAAATACTTCTTCAGAAAAGCCAATGTAACCTGCTCCCATGTAGTGAGGGAGTTAGCAGGCAAATTCTTGAGCCAAGACTTTGCCTTTCCGGAAAGAGAAGACCGGAAGAGATGCATCTTGATGTAATCTGGAGAGACATCATTTGTTGTTATCATAGCACAAATCTCCAGATATCGATCAAGATGAGCAAGTGGATCCTCATCCGACCCTCCACAAAATTGCTCTGCTTTCACCATCCTAGTGAACTGAGGGTGAATGCTGAAATTTGTAGTGGTTGTGGGGAGTCGAATTCCACCTTGTAAAACATAGGACCCCAGATTTCCGAAATCCCTAAAAAGCTGTGCATTATCGTCACCCATGTCTGATTCACTTTCACTTGTCTTACTTGAGATAGGTGAAGCTGGCGCAGAACCCAAGGTCAACCGTTCCAAACCTCCCCGAAGCTTTTGCAAAGTGCGATTGATTTCCGGGTCTAAAGGCAAAATGGGTGAGCCGTGAGCTCTCCTTCTCATGTACCACAACAAAGCTAAGCAGAGGATTAGCGAATAACAACACAATAAAAAAATAAAAGAAAAAAAATCACTTAAGCAATACTAAACTCAAGTAAACTTCAATCAATAGCACAATTTCCCGGGCAACGACACCATTTTGATAAGAGGTTTTTAGCGTGTCTTTAAGGCACTAAGAACCGCTTAGCAAACACAATTTATAAACCTAACGAGCAACTACTAAGCACGTAGTAACGACAAGTCAAGGGTCGAACCACAAGGAAATTGGGATTGAGTTCAGTCCACTAAGTCCAAAACTACCTAAGTGAAGGGTTTTTGGGGGTTTTGGATTGAGTAAGTCACCGACTAATTAACTAGCTAAAGAATACCGACTAAGAATTAAATAGAAGAATTAATAAGATAGAGAAAACACTAGAGCTTGGGTTACTCGCATGAACTCGGGCAAGACACGACACAAATGCAACTACGAAGCTATTGAGAATAACGTGCAAGGTTAAGTTTCCCTCTAAAGTCCTTGAGTCCTCTCTCGAATGGTCCTCAAGAGTAATCAATTAATCAATCGACTAAATCCTCTCTCGAATGGTCTTTAGCCAATTGATTCAATTTGATTGGAAAACCCCTAAATAGGATCCTCTTAATTTCTACCCAATCTCTTGGTCTAGAAATTAAGTTGATTCATGGGAATGACTAGACAACAACAATCAATTAAGAGTAATTGAAATCTAAGCCCTAGCATAAACTTGATCAAGGTCTACCCTAAGGTGTCAAAACACCAAGAACAATGCACATTAAACATGAAGAAAGCAATTACAAGAACATCTACATTAAGCCCCTAATTCATGCTTTCACCCAAACCCTAGATTAGAAACTACTCACTAATCATGGATTCTAAGCAATTAAGATTCAATAAGTTAAACATCATGAACAAAGCAATGAGATTAAAGGAAAGAGATAGAAAAGAAATTACTTGAATTAATTGATGAATTCGATCTTCAATAATGAAACAAAGAGTGTTTGAGAGAGTTTTAGGGCTAAGAGAGAGTTAATTAGAAACTAAGTATGAAGTAATGTCGAGTCTAAGCTAAAAAAATTAATTAAAAGCGTCATTAAACTAAGACAGAGAAAACGGGTCAACACCCGAAGTCAGGTCACCACGGTCGTGGTGAAATCACCATGACCGTGGCCCCTGACTTACATAGGATCAGTTTCCAATCTTCGACAGTCTGTTTTGCTCGCTACAGGTCCCCACGACCGTGGTGATTTCACCACGACCGTGGTGACTTGCTGGTCAGCGGACAGCTCAACTTCGAACGATCATATCTCTCTCGTCTCTTATCGGAATTGGGCTCATGACCGGTCGTTGGAAAGCTATCGAAACGAGCTAATACCTCCCACCGGAATCACCTTAATCCGATTTACGGATCAAATGTTATGTCCATTTGAAGTTCAACAGTCCACAACTAATCTTCCAATGATCATATATGACTTCAAAAACCTGTTAGTTAGTCTGAAAATCATCCAAAACAACTAAACGAGTAGTGAAGCAACCATTTAGCTCAAAGTAATCAAAACCATGCAATGCAAGACTAAAATGCTCTAAATCTATATGCATCGACACTAAAAATGCAGCATGGATAGGCACAATAAAGTACTTATCACTCGGTTTTGCAGGTGCCCGGATTCGAAGACCTTGGACTCATTTGGTTACTACCCTAGCTGGAAATTGGACTTCCCCGAATTACAGATTCACTGTGTTTCTTGCGACCCGAAACATATTCATTTGCCTTTTTTTTTCTTCCTATTTTTCATATACAAGAGAATCCACATCCATGTGATTCTATAATTTCTTTCTCCTCATCGCATTCCTTCACATCATGAGTAAGAGGACGAAGAAAGAAAAATCCTTTGGTCTCGGTTTCCAAATTTATTTAATCGAAGGATCGAGAGAAGAAATTTATTAGAAATTTACTCTCAATATCTTTGTTGTGTTAATTAGAGCAGGATTGTAAGGCCTATGATGAGGCTATCAATGGGAATGCCTATGTCGTTTTTTAATACTTAAAACTTCTTTTAAAAACTTTTTGTCACACTTGTTGATGTCATCTCCTTTTTCAATGGTTTCGAATGATGATTCAAATTATTTGATCCCAAATTATTTTGAGAATAAGACTTAGTTGATGTTGTTGTTGATCTTGTAAGACATGATTAGGCTATGATATATAAAGATGTTTTCTCTTGGAAAGTGGTTATTGATGATGAAATTGATTAAATTATGAGTAATAATACTAAGTTCCTTACAGACCTGTTACCTAATTGTAAAGCAATTGGTTGCTAATAGATTTTTCAGTAAGTGATGCGGGAGCGAAGAGGCTACTCCCAAATATCACTATTTATAACCTTCGCAATATTCGGGTATGGTTAATGTTATGGAAAAATCTCTCCACGCACGTGAAAGGGAGAACGGACGTTTAGCAAGGCATTAATATTTAAATCTGCAAAAAAATAATTCAAGGCGCACGCCCAACACGTGATACAGGACGTGGGTTAGTCCACAACGGATAGGAGTGGAGCCTAGTGATGTAAAATCAGATATAAAAGACCAAGTGCCAGAGGTCTTACTCAGTAAAAATCTAAGCATGGATACAACTCGTTTACATGGCCCTTGCTTAAGCTCTAATATAATGGTTTTACACAACGAAGGTTCCGTTACTTTGCGGAACAATTTGGTTTAACTAACCAAGCTTAAAGGAGGAATTAAGGTGGTTTATTCAAGCAAGTAGCTCTATTAATGATTATTTTATTCCTAACCTTACTTAAGGTGCTAAACTAATCATGATTAAGCTTTAACAAATTCAGCTGAAATTCCTTCCTTCACTCCTACGTTTTTCTTAGGCTTTTTGGTGATGTCATGCTTAATGATCTAAGCTCCTGTGATGATTTGCAGATGCTTACAAATGCTTAGGTGAGGTATATGACAAAGGGGTCCAATTAGAAGCTTTCATTTAAGAGAAGGAAAGGTTTTAAGTGGACAGCAGCAAAACTGCCCAGAATGGCGTGATGGCTGCGTTTTTGTATACTGATCTGGGCAGCAGCGTTTTTTGACCCAATTGCTGCAAACTTCACATGGTTGGATGCCCCTTGATGTGTAGGACATGATCCCATTGGTTTTCAGCCATTTGGAACCGCCAATAGGGAGAAAGAACCAGAAAGGTGGAAGGTGGCCAATCAGAATTTTCCAGATTTCTTTATTATGAATTTCTTATGTATTTTTCTTATTTCTTTGTATCTTAGGACGGTTCTAAGGCCTTATTTTAGTATCTTAATATGTTATTAAGTCTATATAAGGAGGAGGAAGACTTAGGAGAAAAATGTACTTGACTTTTGATTGAATGAAAAACCGTGTGTTTTCTGAAGCATTAAACTGAGTGTTTTCTTTGTTAATTTGAAAGAGTAACTTGGGGGAGAAATCTACAAGTTCTCAACCACATTTTAGTAAGACTAAGAGCTAATATTTCTCTTATTAATACACCCTTAGTATTTAGGTTTGTGAGCTAATCCTTCCTAAACACTAAAACAACCGAATTTAAGTAACAAAGAGCTAATCTTACTTACTTATTTTCACTTATCCATTTCAATTCATATCAAGTGGTTATCAGAGCTTTGATTCTACATTATGGGAGACAAGGATGCTAATGAGAGAAGGGATAGAATGATTGATGCATTAGCAGAACAAACAAGTGCCATTCAAGCCATGATGAATCAACTCACTCTTGAAGTAATTCGAAAGAAGACCACGGATGAAGGAGAATGGGGCACTAGGAGTGATGATCGTGGAATGAAGATTGAGGTTCTAGATTTTGATGGAACTTTGGATCCTGAATCCTACTTAGAGTGGGAACGTTCTTTAGAGAGGTTCTTCGAGTATAAGGAGACTCCAGAAGATAAAAAGTACAAGATTGCCGCTCTTAAACTAACCAAATATGCATCCATTTGGTTAGATGGTGTTAAGAGGCAAAGAGTTCGTGCTGAAAAGTCTAAAATCACAACATGGCCGAAATTAAAGAAGCTCTTAAGGAAGAGGTTTGTTCCATCTAACTATAAACAAAATCAATATGTTAAATGGTCTACCTTGAAGCAGGGAAATCTTTCTGTGGAGGAGCATATTATGGAGTTTGAAAAGCTATCAATTTTTTGCGAAATTGATGAGCTAGAGGAACAAAAGTTAGGGCGTTTTCTTGGAGGCCTTAATGATGATATCACGGAGAAGCTGGAGGTGTATCCATACCTCACCTTTGATGAAGCTTGCAAAGTAGCTATGAATATTGACAAGCACAAGAAGAAGCCGAGTTCTAGTAAGCCTTTTTCGAAACCTTTTAGTACTTTTAAAACTAATCAAAGTACTAGTTCTTTTGATAGTGCAAAAAGGTCTGAAAACTTCAAAAAGAACAAGGAGAAAGGCAAGGAGAACGCTGAAGATAAGCTCCTAAAGGTGCGTTGCTATAAGTGCCAAGGCTATGGGCACTACAATACTAATTGTCCTACTAGCAGAGTCCTTACAATTCGTGACATAGAGGAGATAGATGAGCTTGAAAAGGCAGGACGTATGGAAGAGGATTCAGCTGAAGAAGGTGAGAGTGAAAATGGAGAAGATTGTGCACCAGAGATGGAGGGAGAATCACTTGTTCTAAGGAGGGCTCTTTACACCAAAAACGTGAGCACTGAAGAGGAACAAAGGGAGACTATTTTTCACCCCAAATGCTTAGTGAAGGGCAAGATTTGCACGTTGATTGTGGATGGAGGCAGTTGTACTAACGTAGCTTCAACTGAGCTCATTGAGAAATTGGCACTTCCTACTATAAAGCACCCTAAGCCATACAGACTAATATGGCTAGATGATGACAATGAGGTGAAGGTACGAAAAAGAGTATTGCTTTCTTTTTCGATAGGAAATTATTCTGATGAAATTTTATGTGATGTGATTCCTATGACTGCATGCCATGTTTTACTTGGTTGACCTTGGAAATTTGATAGAAAGGTAAAGCATGATGGTGTTACTAATGTGTATAAGGTGAATAAAGATGGAAAAATTAAGACATTATTACCATTATCACCCTCTAAAATTTCTCACCATAAACCTAAACCTAAAGAAAACCTTCTTTGGGAGGAAATGCTTTTAGGGAGAAAACTATTCGAGAGGGAGGCTAAAGAAGAAAAAATTGTGTATGTCTTAATTAGTAAAGAAAAAACAGAGGGAGTTAGTGTGGAAGATGGCGATTTAAGGGACTTACTAAAGGAGTTTAATGATGTTTTTCCTAATGAATTACCACCTGGACTTCCACCTAAAAGAGGGGTAGAGCATCAGATTGATCTTATTCCAGGAGCACCTATTCCGAATAAGCCCGCCTATAGATGTAACACCCAGGAGAGTGAAGAGTTGCAGAAACAGATTAAGGAGTTAATGGAGAAGGGGTATGTGAGGGAAAGTATGAGTCCATGTGTTGTACCTGCTCTACTGGTCCCAAAGAAAGATGGTTCGTGGAGGATGTGTATTGATAGTCGTGCTGTTAATAATATTACTATCAAATACAGATTTCCTATTCCCAGATTAGATGATATGCTAGATGAACTTGGTGGCTCCAAATTATTTTCTAAAGTTGATCTTAGAAGTGGCTACCATCAAATATGTATGCGTGAAGGTGATGAATGGAAGACTGCATTAAAACGAAATATGGCTTATATGAGTGGCTTGTTATGCCATTTGGTCTTACTACTGCACCTAGCACTTTTATGAGATTGATGAATGAAGTTTTGAGGCCATTTTTGGGCAAGTTCATTGTTATGTACTTGGATGACATTCTAGTGTACTCCACCAGCAAAGAAGAGCATTTATTACATTCGTAACAGTTATTTGAAGTTCTCAGAGAGCAGAAACTCTATGGCAAGCTAGAGAAATGTTCGTTCATGCAGAGGGAAATTGGTTTAATTGGTTTCATTATTTCAGATGAAGGTGTCAAAGTGGACCCATCCAAAGTGGAAGCTATTTCCTCTTGGCCGGTTCCTAAGACGGTTACTGAGGTGAGATCTTTCCATGGTTTGGCTTCATTTTATAGGAGATTCATTAGTAATTTCAGTACTTTAATGAGTCCTATAACTGAATGCACGAAACAAGGAAGATTTGAGTGGACTGATGCTGCTGAAAGGGCGTTTGAGATTGTAAAAGAAAGAATGTGTCACGCACCTATTTTATCATTACCTGATTTTACTAAACCTTTTGAAGTCGAATGTGATGCTAGTGGAACAGGTATTGGAGCAGTCCTTATTCAAGCAGGCAAACCTGTAGCTTATTTCAGTGAAAAATTAAACGGCGCGAAACTCAATTATTCCACTTATGATAAGGAGTTCTATGCAATGGTTCGAGCTCTTAATCATTGGAGTCATTATTTGAGGCCACAAGCTTTTGTTCTTCATTCGGATCATGAATATCTGAAATATATTCATGGTCAACATAAGCTCAATGTTGGTCATGCTAAATGGGTGGAATTTATGCAATCCTTTAACTTTGTTGCTAAATACAAAGCGGGGAAGGCAAATATCATAGTTAATGCATTATCTAGAAGACATTCACTACTAGATACTGTTGATTAGAAGATTTTGGGGTTCGAGCTGATTAAAGAATATTATTCAGAAGATCCTGATTTTCGTGAAGTATATGGAGAGTGCAAGAAAGGCCAACATGTTCATTATCACATTACAAATGAGTTTCTATTCAAAGGGAACAAGCTTTGTGTTCCTAAGTGTCCAGTTCGTGACTTGCTGATTAGAGAAGCTCATGGAGGAGGCCTAGCCGGTCATTTTGGTATTACTAAAACTGTTGAATTGTTGCAGGAAAACTTCTATTGGCCACGCATGGTGGGAGATGTCCAAACAATTTTAGCTCGTTGTCGAATGTATCAAAGGGCCAAAAGCACCTTCTTACAGGGTCCTTACACACCATTACCAGTTCCAGAAAGGCCATGGGAGGATGTGAGCATGGATTTCATTGTTGCCCTTCCAAGAACGCAACTAGGCAAAGACTCTATCATGGTGGTGGTGGACCATTTTTCAAAGATGGCGCACTTTGTTCCGTGCCATAAGAATGAAGATGCCATTAATGTAGTTGCTTTATATTTCAAGGAAATAGTTCGTTTGCATGGTGTTCCAAAGACTATTGTATCTGATCGTGATAGCAAGTTCTTAAGCTACTTTTGGAGAACATTGTGGAGACTCATGGGTACTAAGTTACTGTTTAGTACTTCTTGTCATCCTCAAACAGATGGTCAGATTGAAGTGACCAACAGGACTCTTGGAACATTGTTAAGAGGCCTAGTAAGCAAGACAGGGAAGGACTGGGATGTGAAGTTGTGTCATGTTGAGTTTGCTTACAACAGAACACCAACTTTTGCAACAAAACATTCACCGTTCGAAGCTGTTTATGGGGTAAATCCTTATGTCCCAATTGATTTAATTGCTATTCCTAAAGATTCTTTTGTTCATCGAGATGCTAGGAAGCAAGCTGAAGAGATGGTGAAGATACACAGGCAGATTAGAAGAAACATAGAGAAAGCAAATGAAGTCTATAAAAAGAGAGCAAATATAAGGAGGTCGCCTAAACTTTTTGCTCCAGGAGACTTAGTATGGATTCATTTAAGGAAGGAAAGGTTCCCGGGAAAAAGGAAACACAAGCTAATGCCTAGAGCTGAAGGACCGTTCAAGGTGTTAGAGAGGTATGGAGATAATGCTTACAAGATTGACCTTCCTGGTGAATATGGAGTTGCTGCTACCTTCAACGTTGCAGATTTGTCACCATACTTAGAAGATGATGATCTGCAGGAATTGAGGACAATTCCATCTGAAGAAGGAGAGAATGATGTAAAATCAGATATAGAAGACCAAGTGTCAGAGGTCTTACTCAGTACAAATCCAAGCATGGATACAACTCGGTTACATGGCCCTTGCTTAAGCTCTAATATAACGGTTTTACACAACGAAGGTTCCGTTACTTTGCGGAACAATTTGGTTTAACTAACCAACCTTAAAGGAGGAATTAAGTTGGTTTAGTCAAGCAAGTAGCTCTATTAATGATTATTTTAGTCCTAACCTTACTTAAGGTGCTAAACTAATCATGATTAAGCTTAAACAAATTCAGCTGAAATTCCTTCCTTCACTCCTACGTTTTTCTTAGGCTTTTTGGTGATGTCATGCTTAATGATCTAAGCTCCTGTGATGATTTGCAGATGCTTACACATGCTTAGGTGAGGTATATGACAAAGGGGTCCAATTAGAAGCTTTCATTTAAGAGAAGGAAAGGTTTTAAGTGGACAGCAGCAAAACTGCCCAGAATGGCGTGATGGCTGCATTTTTGTATACTGATTTGGGAAGCAGCGTTTTTTGACCCAATTTCTGCAAACTTCACATGGTTGGATGCCCCTTGATGTGTAGGACATGATCCCATTCGTTTGCAGCCATTTGGAACCGCCAATAGGGAGAAAGAACCAGAAAGGTGAAAGGTGGCCAATCAGAATTTTCCAGATTTCTTTATTATGAATTTCTTATGTATTTTTCTTATTTCTTTGTATCTTAGGACGGTTCTAGGACCTTATTTCAGTATCTTAACATGTTATTAAGTCTATATAAGGAGGAGGAAGCCTTAGGAGAAAAATGTACTTGACTTTTGATTGAATGAAAAACCGTGTGTTTTCTTAAGTATTAAACTGAGTGTTTTCTTTCCTTAATTTGAAAGAGTAACTTGGGGGAGCAATCTACAAGTTCTCTACCAAGTTTTAGTAAGACTAAGAACTAATCTTTCTCTTACTAATACACCCTTAGTATTTAGTTTTGTGAGCTAATCCTTCCTAAACACTAAAACAACCGAATTCAAGTAACAAAGAGCTAATCTTACTTACTTATTTTCACTTATCCATTTCAATTCATATCACCTAGTTTTTAGGAGGTTATTAGCTCAGAGTTATATCCGTTAGGGATTCCGTTAGGTTGATTAGCGGCTAATGTAGGCTAATGTAATTAGCATAAATAGTGAGCTAAGCTCATTGAATTAGGGTTACGACATTATTGCTATTGCTCAAATACTTGTTTATTCATTCAATCAAAGTCCATTGCTTTATATTATACTGCTTGTTCATTCGTTCTTAGATAAAAACTGTTTGTGGCTATTGAATCGTCGGCCTTATCAATCTTTCGACAAATTTCCCGTCTAGAGTGAATTCGTCTAAAACGATTTGGCGTCCACCGTGGGGCCTACGATTCTGAAATAGCCTCAATTCTCACACAAAAATCACTCTCACACAAAATCACTCTCACAAAATTTCGTCATGGAAAATCAAGCTAACAGCTTAACTGAAATCAACCAAAGGTTCGACATGACGGCCAAACGACTGGCCGAGATGGATGCGTTGAAAGCCCGTTTATCAGAGATGGACGGACTGAAAGAAAAGATGTTGATCCTTCAACGCGAGGATGACGCCATGCGCTCTCAGATCCAATCCGTAGCGTCAATCGCCTCAAACTCCAAGTCGATCTATCGGCGTGACACCAGTGAGGTATCCCGCCGCCTCAGCCTGGAGGAAGGAGTACCCTCTCCCCAACCTAACCATTAATAACGTCGTCCCGACTATGGAAATTTGCTTTCAGCCGGTTCTCCTATGCTAGAACAAATGGTGGAACTGCCGCCACTTTGTCAGAATGTGACGGGCCAGACAAACACCCTCCGTTGCAACGTTCTCTGCCTTCAACACTTCAGACATAATGACGACCAACCGAATCAGGTCGTCGCCTCCACCCGACTCTATGACAACTCCTCCATTGGCTCCTCCAAGGCCCAACTCCAACAGAGAAACATTTTTCAGTAACACCCTATGGAGTTCTGTTACTTTCAGGACGGCCAGTCAGAGCGTCCCGTCGAGGACGATTACTCAACCCCAGACGGCACCAAGTGCACACGAAGCATACGAACATTTTGAGTAGAAGGTGCTAATGCTCCAATCCCTCATCAACAAGATACCAGGAGTCCTAACTCCATTAAAGGAAGCTTTACCAAATAGCTACGCAGATTCACCCTATGCGGAATGCATAGACATCGTGGACATCCCCAAGAGGTTCTCTACACCCAACATGAAATTGTACGACCGGAGGACAAATCTAAACGAGCACATCGCTCAGTATAAATAGAGAATGATGACCATCCCCGTCCCGCGAGAAATGAGAGAAGCCTGCCTATGCAAGGGTTTCGGGTCAACCTTATCGGGCCCCACATTACAGTGGCTGATCACTCTTCCAAATGGGAGCATATCCAGTTTTGCTGAGCTCGTCAACATTTCAACCAGAAATTCGCCAGCAGCCGCAGCCTAAGCAAACCAATGACTTGTACAGGGTCATTCAAAAGAAAAACAAAGCCCTTAGGGATACTTGAATAGATACAACAGAGAGAAGGTGTCCATCCCACGATGTGACATTGCTACTGCCATAGAGGCATTCTGACAAGGACTCTTAGGTGACACCGGCCTCTACAGACACTTGACGAAGTACCCCTACACCGATTTCGAGGACGTACAGGCACAGACATTGGCTCATATCAGATTAGAGGAAGACCTCGACTCGAGGAAGGAGTTCTCAGGATACGACAGATCCAACAGGAAGGCTACATACAACAAAAGGCTTGACAGCACGTAAAAGCTATATAGACGAGCCAACAACGAAGCCCAGGTTGCCATGGTCGACAGTGAAAGTGACGATTGGAAAGAAAGCCCAGACGTGCCACCAAAGATCAAGGAATACAACTTCTACGCAGACAACTCAGGCTTGGTCAAACACCTGATAAGCATGGGAGAAGTAGTGGAATGGCCCGGAAAGTCCAACAAACTAGGAGACAAGAAGGACCCGACGAAGTGGTGTGACTACCACCGAGACATCGGCCACCTGACCGATGAGTGTGTCGCCCTCAGAAGAGAAGTAGCCTACCTGCACATGCTAGACACTCAAAAGACGTCATGTCGGTCAAAGCCAAAAACGTCGTCAATAGAGACCAAAACTCTTATAAACTCAAACCTCCCCCTCCTCCTGTTCCTGTTAAAACTATTAATGTAATAACTGGTGGATCTGACGTTTGTAGTTTGACTTATTCTGCAGTGAAGAGACATGCAAAAGAATGCAACATGGACAAAGCGTCGCCGCTACTTAGGAAGGCAACGTACGACGATCAGCCGATCACCTTCGACGAGTCAAAGGCAGACGACGTACCAAACGTCCATCACGACGGACTAGTGATCTCCCTGACCATTGGTAACTGCCTACTCAAAAGGATCCTCATCGACAACGGGAGTTCTGCAAACATCATCACCTTGGACGCCCTGACTAAAATGGGTCTAAGAATGGACATCATCACCAAGAAGTCCACTGTACTAGTGGGATTCAGCGGAGAGTCCAAAAGCATTGTTGGCGTGATCGCCATACCAACATATGCCCAAGGCGTCAACTTATAGGTAAGGTTCCTTGTGATTGACTGTAAATCATCTTACAATGTTATTCTGGGCAAGCCTTGTATACACGAGATGCGAGCTGTCTCGTCTACTTAACATCAAACAATCATGTTCCCGACTAAGTGGGGAATCCAGGAGATCAAGGGCGACCAGAATATCTCCAAGGAATGCTATAAGGCGGAACTGAAGCCCTCCAACCTGGACTCACAGACAGCGTAACAATTAAAGGATGGCCAGCGAGACGACGACTATAAAGAACCAGAGCAATATAAACTTGACGACGTCGCCTTAGATCCGGCCAAACCAGAATAGGTGGTCGTCCACATCGGCGCAGCCATACCAGAGGACATCAGGAAAGAACTCATCCAGTTTCCTAAGAGACAACGCTGACTGCTTTGCATGGACACACGATGACATGCCAGGTACTTCTCCCGAAGTTATTACACATAAATTAAATGTTAACCTGACAGGTTAAAGTCGTATCACCTAATCAAAAGTATATCTTAAAGGGGGTGTTTATTTAGTGGGAATTGAGGGTGGGAATGGGATTATATATCCCAATGCTTGTAATATCCCTTGTTTGTTTAGGGGGATTGGGAATTTTGAAGGGGATTGGGAGTGGGATTAAATGGGGTCTACTCCCACCAAAATAAGACATGGGAGGGGGTATGTCTTATGGTGGGAATAAAAATAAGGGGCAAAAAGACATTTTTGCCATTAATGAAGAGGAAGGGATGGGTAAGTAGATGGAATTGAGTAAGGGCTTTTAAGTAATTTTAAAATTTATTCCCCTTCTAATCCTACTATTTGCCAAACAAGGTAATGGGAATATTTTCATGAATTCCTACTCATATATTCCCACTCCTTATCCCATCCCTTAATCCCCAAACTCTCACTCCCACATACCAAACGCCCCGAAAGTCCTCTAACAATAATAGTCAGGGAACTAGGGTCGAATTCACAGAAGGACATATTTCCTAAGTTGGTATTCGATCAAATAACTACTTCAGACAATAATAAGCTGAACTACTATTTAGACTAAAGAAAATAATATAGAACTGGGTTTTAAACTATGGCTTAAAGGTCTAGGGCATTAGTTCGGTCCACCATGCTTATACCAATCAAAGGGTTCAAACAACTATCAATACCTAAGTGAAGAATCGAGAGATTAGAGAACGTGTTAAGCTATGGATAAGTCCTAACGCTCATAATTCAACATATGCCGCATGTTTACTAACATAATCAGAATTACTGATGTGTACTAAAGCCTCTAAAAGCAAGACGGATATGTGCAAACGATTATTAACCACAAGTAATCAATGAAACTGTGCAATAACATCAATTAATCATCAAGAACAAATCACATCATAATCAATCTAATCAAAACCCAGAAACTAATAACAATTCAAAAGTAATTCATGGTATAAACATGGTTTTCCTCCCTAAAACCTTAGAAATAAGACTACTCACTCATAATCGAATCAACAATAATAAAACTAATATAAAAATCTAAACTTTGCATCATGAACTAATTAATTAAGCAATCAAAGATTAAATAAAGAATCTAAGAAAGAAGAACAATATCGAATGACGAAAGCAATAACTTCTATTCTATCTCCTCCAAACTAATATAAAGTGTTTAATCTAAGGAAACCTCTCTAAACTAATGCTAAATGAACAAAAAATAAAGTATTTTTGCAAAATAATAAGCTCACTATTTATACTCCTCGTAAACTAATTAAGAAAAGAACGTACAAAAGAAGATATAATTGGGCCGTAAGCACTCTCGCCCGATCGGGTCAGGTCTGCCCCACACCATCAGGTTGGGTCAATGCAAAGCCATCTTTGTTTTCTTCACAGATCAGCAGCAATGCAGCAACAAATTTGGTTTGTGGGCCTGCCCGATAACATCGGCCTGAGCCTAATTCCAGCCCAGCTTCCTTTCTTCGCCCAAGTAGCAGTAGCAGCAACATTCGAGTGATGATTGGCTTCGCCTGATGGGCTTGGGCACCACTGCCCGATCGGGCCCGAGACATCTACGCCCTATGCATCAATCTTGGCCCGATCGGGCCACGAGCAACAAGAAAACGGAGGCGTCTTAGCTCATTTCTTTGCTTTTCCTTACATTCAGAGCTCGATTTTCACCTCCAAGGGCCTCCCAAGGCACCAAACATACTCAAAATAACTCAAACGTGCCTCATAACAACTCGCAAAGCTATTGTTTCTTCAACATGGCTCGAAAAAGGGAGAAAACTCCCTAAAACCTGCAATTCAACACGAAAACAACAAAACCACAACTTATAGAGTAATTAGCACAAATTAGCCCCGAAGAGCTCCAATAAGGCACGATTTAGCTTGTAATCAAACGAGAAAACTCTGTAAATAATCAATATGTCAATTTCCCCCAAGCTAAACCTTTGCTTGTCCTCAAGCAAATAAAACATGAACATGGAATAAAATTGCCTCACCCCATAGATAAAATATTCAAAGCTCAAAAACATTTTCAAGACTAAGAATCGTTCAAGTAGGCAAAATTCAAGTTCAGCTATTCAAATCCATCCAACTACCAATCATCCAAGTAAGCCATCAAATGTAGCTATCCACAAGACATACAAATCCTGAATAGGTTCTCAAAAAGATGTCATTCCTCTCAATTTTTTGGCAGGCAAAGAATATGCCTGAACACTCACCAACCCGACCATATATTCCTTTCCCACTCACACTCTCATGCGTTTAAGAAGCTTAAATGACGCTCATCTTAATCAAGTCGACTCAATTAGCAGACATACTCTTTAACTTTGACAAATTGACTCAAAATCAATCCAATAAACAATGTAAGCACGTGCTCAATAGGACTTTAAATGGTTGTAATGGGGCTTAGGCAAGGGGTAGGGAATATTTTTAGAAAATGTGGTGGAAAAACCGAGAATGGGGGAGCAAAAGTCACTATAAACAGGGCCGAAGGTGGCCGAAACAACTCCCAACAACACCAAATAACCATAAAACACACCCCAATTCTTATTAATCAAGATAAATACTCATAATAACCCGATTTTCAAGCAATGTAGAACATTTTTCTTTATAAATAACGTGAATGAAGGAACTTTGAACTCTTTTTTACTTTATTTCTTTTTCTTTCATTTTTCGAACCAAATAGTCACGCAATTCAAACTTTTCCTTTTCTTTTCTTTTTCTCACACTTGGAACCACATCAAATACACTTTAATTCCCCAAACCACGCAAACCATAGAAAACAATCTCAAACCCAACCCATACAAAAGCTCTCCCAAGCTAGGCTTGGCAATAATATATAAATAAAGGCCATGGGCATGTAATGAGGTTTAGTAACACGAAACAGGTTATTAGGCTCAGCGGGGCTAAGGAGGATAAAATTGTATAAAAAATCCACTCTGGGGCTCAAGAATCAGACAAAAGAACGCCTCAGCAAATGCTACAAGTTATAGAATATCAGATAAGTACGAAGTCAAAGTCAAGATTAATCAACTAATGAGGAACTAACACACAAAAACAAACTGGATAAAAAAAAATCCAATAGGCTAAGGCATCAAAAACTAACCAATTCAGGAATGCAGCACAATGTAGTGTATAATAATAACTAATATTTGCTCGAAATCATAGCAATCAAACACAAAATCATAGCCTCAAAATCACAAATGCCCAGCTATCTAGATAACAAAGTCAAATCATTTACAATCATAGCACAACAGGGGGCACAGGGAGGCAATCAAACCAGTCATGTGAACCGAATTTTTTTTATTTTTTCAGTATTTTTCGAAAGCAATAAATCTATCCTAAAAAGCAGTAAAAGAGATAGAGAATACAAACAGAAATCCTCCCCCAAGCTGAACTTGACAGTGTCCTCAATGCCAAAAGATGAACGATAGGACGATGCTAAGAGGAAAAATAAACGTTACTCCCTCACTCTCTCTCACTCTAAAAAAATAAAAGAAAATAAAATAAGGGGTAATTACGTGTTGCCTCCCATACAACGCTAGTTTATAAAGGTCCTGCACGACCATATTATCTCCATATCTCAAATCGGAGGGGTTTGGCAGTGACTGCCACCCTCATCCAACATCTTCCTTCTCCAAATGTGTTTTATCTTACCTCCAGAATGTGATTCAACCTTAACCACCTTTTCTTTTTCCTTCCCATCACGAGGTTTTTTTAAATCAGCAATGCAGGCATGGACCTCGAAATCGTTGCCTGGGGGAACATCCTGCGTCAACTTGACCTCCAGAGGGTCAGTACAGAGCATCTACGGGGGTGTAGACAAAACCACCTCATTCATAATATCAACCCTGCAACAAGATTGTTAAAGCATAGGTGCCTTAACAACATTGGTTAGTTTAAAAGAAACTTTATCATCACCAACACTCAGAATTAAAGACTCAGACTTAACATCAATAATAGCACCAGCAGTACACAAAAACTGTCTACCCAAAATAATGGGAATCTGGGCATCTTCCTCTAAAACACCTAGGGGATATTTAATAAAACGATAAGCCATCTGTAAAGTGATATGTGTGCATTTAAGTGCTCCCATATTCAGTTTCTTATAAACAGATAAAGGCATAACAGAAACATGAGCACCTAAATCACACAAAGCCTTATCAATAAAAATAGGTCCAAGATGGCATGGAATAGAAAAACTATCAGGATCTGCCATCTTAGGTGGGGTTTTATTCTGTATAAAAGCACTACACTCTATAATAAGAGCAACACATTCTACCTCACCAAAGTCTCTTCTTACTTATCATGTCTTTCAGAAATTTGGCCTAAATAGGGACTTGAGTAATTAATTCAGGGAAAGGAATCGTTACCTCAAGGTTCTTGACCATAGCCAAGAACTTACCAAATTGTTGTTCGACCTTTGATTTTTGCAGCCTGTGAGGAAAAGGTAGCCTTGGTGTGAAAGGCGTTTCAGAAACCTTCTCCTTTTGTTTTCTTATCTGATTTTTCTTTGCTAGTTCGACCTCATACGTTGAATTATTCCCTTCTCCTCCTCTACCACCTCTTTCCCTATGGTCGGGGCAGCATCATCAATGGACAATGGAGGAGCGTCATAAGCAGCACCACTACAAAGAGTAATGGTAATCGCTTGCTTCGTCTAAATGGGTTGCCCAGGCAATTGTCCCTGCTGCCTTTGAGCATTGTTGCCTGCGATTTGAGCCAATTGGGTCTGGAGGAGTTTAATATGGTTGTTCATGTTTCTATTCCACTCCTCATGATTCTTTTGCATCGTGAACATAAGTTTCATCAAATCAAACGTAGTGGGCTCTTGGGTGGATATATTTTGAGATGGGGGTTGGAAATTTTGTTGGCTTTGAAAGTGATGTGGAGGGGGAAAATTTTGTGGTGGGAGTTTCTGAAAACCAGGGGGTTTTGATCAAATGATGGTTTATGGTGATTTTGTGGTAGTGGTTGGAAATTTTGTTGGTTTTGAATGTTATGTGGAAGGGGAAATTTTGTGGTCTCTACTAGAAGGCATTCGCCTTTTCCATTTGATTTTGACTGAACTGACAATCGTGCCCAAAATTAGCCTGAACACCACATACCTTGCAGTAAGATGAGGTAATGGGTGCAACGGCAGACGTAGCATTAATGTTCATGGGAGGAGGTGTCAAGGTAGAGGATTTAAAGGTGTCAATCTTCATATTCAGTTCGGCCACTTACGAAGTCAGCAATGCAAGGGCGTCTACATCCAATACCTTCCTTGTGAGGCTTCAGGAAGTGGACTAATCATTGGCTGCAAGGTTTGCTAAGAAATTATAGCCTACATCCACTTTCTTATCTGGATACTTCCCCCCATAGACGAGTCAACTATACTCTTCGTCTGAGGCTGTAGACCATTGTAGAATGTCTGCGTCAAGAACCATTTGTCCATGTTGTGATTTGGACACTCTCTCTGTAAATCTCTGGACCTAGCCCACGCTTCCCGAAGTGTTTCATCAGGCTCTTGGGAAA
Organism: Patellifolia procumbens; assembly: GCA_947645195.1. Taxonomy (NCBI): domain Eukaryota; kingdom Viridiplantae; phylum Streptophyta; class Magnoliopsida; order Caryophyllales; family Amaranthaceae; genus Patellifolia; species Patellifolia procumbens. The sequence goes on along the minus strand of CANSGD010000775.1, from coordinate 42,767 downwards.
ATGTGGCTAGTTTGTGTCTGATTTCTGCTGTTTTTATAAGTGGATAGTACTCGATGAGAAAGGCAGCAGAAATGTCACTCCATTCAGTTTCCTTCACGTAGTTCAACCACTTCTGTGCTCTATCTTTCAATGAAAACTCGAACAACATGACTTTCAACTGGTCTGGAGTGACTCCGTCATGTTTGACAGTTCGACAAAGTTGTTTGAACCGCTATAGATGATTTGCCGGGTCTTCAGTAGGATGCCCACCAAACTGATTTTGCTACACCATGTCAACGAGTGCAGGTTTAATTTCAAAGTTTGCTGCAGCGATGGTATGCGTATTAGGTCCAGTGGAAATACCATCTGGGTTGGGCCCCCCATATGACTTCTGTAATTTTGGCATAACTGAACTCGAGGTGTCTTTCGGAGGTGTTCAGCTGAACAGACTGTTTTCTTTCTGAATATTCTTTTGAATTTGCCTGAGTGTCTTTGTCAGATTGGGATCCTCCAGGATGGGGGTACCGTTTCTTTGAGACCTGGGCATACAAAAGAAACAAGAAGAAGTAGTAAAAAGTACCTCAATTGGAACGATGAAGTTCCAATGAGGCAAAAAGAAGTAAACCAAATAACCAAATAAAAACTAGAAAACTAGCCGTCTCCCCAGCAACGGCACCAAATTTTGACAGGCTAAAGTCATATCACCTAATCAAAAGTAAATCCTATAGTCCTCTAACAACAATAGTTAGGGAAATAGGGTCGAATCCCCAGGGAGATAGGTTTTCAAGAGTTGATATTTAGTTAAACAACTACTTCAGACAAGATCAGACAAGAATCAGCTGAACTACTATCCCTACAACAAAGTTAGCTTAAGTAACACCTACTTGAAGTGTGCAAGTGTTACTTATAATAATAGGTAACACTTAAGTGGGTGTTACATATGCCAATGTTACCTATACTAAGAGGTAACACTTTTGATAATCTATGGTAATACTTCTCCAAGTGTTATGTTAAAAATTTATATGTAACACTTTTATTACGTATTGTAACACTTATGAAGTGTTACCAAAAAAATTATATGTAACACTTTTTTACCATTAGTAACATTTTATTGCTTGCATCTATCTCCTATAGTAACACTTTTTTGACCATTATGTATCACTTATTGTAACCTCATGGAGCACCTTATTAGTTGTTAGGTAACACTTTTATTTTATTAGGTAACAATATATATATGATGATAAGAATAACAATAATAATAACAACAACAAGATAACCAAGACTACAAAAATTATAATCAAATTGTCTTATTATTGAAAATGACGTAATTATGAATACATTAATAATAATGCATACTTAATTTTATATTTATAGATATAGGTTGAATATCTACAACTCATTAGATCTATTTAAATCATGGTTTTATTAACGTATTTACTCTTCAAGATGAACTGCATGTAAACCTTAATAGAATCACAAGTTTTGAAAAACCTCCTTGTATCATCTTCAATCCACCTTAACATGGGCGAAAAGGTTACATTGAGCTTGAACTCATAACTCCCATGGTCTTGTTTCGAAGAATTTACCATACCCAAAATTTATGAAGGTCATATACATTCATAATTTGGAATAATCTCTTCGCATCCGCATTATACTCGCCTTCTCTGAAAATAATTCGACCACGAATTTTGCCAAATTTGGAGAAATAATCACGGAAAAGAACAATGGACTCTATTTTTCTTTTTTCCAAATTACAAACACAATCATAATCAATAAAATGTGATGAATTGGGCACCCCTTCAAAAATCGAAGGATCTTCAACGATATCAGGAAAAATCTCAATTCCAAAAGTATGATCCATCCAAGTTGGATGTTCCTCAAAGATGGTGTCGAAGCATTTCACATAAGTTGTTCTTTGTTGAGGCATAGGAACATCAGTCTCTTCTATTTCTTCAACAATTTGAGGTAATTCTAGAGTCGACTCAGAAAAAGTAGGAAAAACATCAATCTTGACTTCTTTAACTAGCACTTTGTGAATCAAAATTGATCTTTCAAGTTTTTCCATAAGTTCCATAAATTCCTCTTCCCTTTGTTGCTTTTATAATTCTTTCATTTTGTCTTCAAGTTGTTGGGCATATAGTAGAATAAATAATTCCCTTTCAAAAATTCTTCTTTCAATCTTTGTGAGAAAAGTACTTGCAATGATATCTTCTAGGACCATAATAGCATTCTCAAAGCCAAGAGTATGAAGGGTCTAAAAAAAATAAGACCAGTCTCTCATGATTCGTGACCAAAAAAATCCTCCAAAACTGTCCAAAAAACCCAGAAAATTGACCCTATTTGGAAAATAAATTGTAGTTGCTACACTTCGTCAAAAATTATGAAATTTTAACACAACCAAATTTTGGATGTTAGAAAACACCTCCAGTTGTAATCTCTCAAAAATATGAAGTAGATTATTCGCAGTTTTAATTTCAATTCAGTCGCGCCAGATTCACACCAAATCAGTACGTTTCACAAAATCAGTCTTGAAACTATATCAAATCAACTCTAATTTCTACGAAATTTTAGGATAGTAAAATAGACTTGAGATAGACAAGTTTAGGCTTAAGAATCACCCTAAAAGACGTTGTCATTTGGGAGAACAAATTGAAACAAAACGTACTAGAAAACTGTTTGTACTCGGATGAACAATATAGCCAAGAAACGTCTCTTCCTCTTCAAGCTCTGATACCAACTGATATGATTAAGAAAGAGTATCAATCAATAAACACCAAGCCAAAGAACCTAGGTTAAATTTGCCTAAGTTCGAAAATAAGGGATCAAAATAACCGGATATGTTAAATAAAAAGAACACTCCTGAACCTCTTTAATTAACTCTTAATCTCCCTTAAACCACTCCTGAAATTAAGTAGATTAACACTAAGTAATAAACACTCCTGAATATCAATTAGAGGGCTAAAATTAATTGAGAGAAACAATTAACATTCAAAATCAAGTTTTGAATCAAATCACACATTCCCTATTATTGATCATTATATGAATATAAATACTACAAGAAAAATAATAGACCTCCAGGAAAACTCTATTGCCGAAAATCCGCCACCAAAAACTAAGGAAATATTTCCCTACAACTTGCAACACAATCTCTAGATTCTAGGAGAGAATAAAGGAGAAGATCAAGAATCAAATCTCCTAATTAAGGACCGAAAATCAGTCCTCTAATCTCCCTAGATTTGGCTAGTGTGAACAAGATCTAAAGAGAATATTACAACTCAATGCTAGCTTATAACTTGGAGTACAAGGACTCAATACCACTAATTAATTCCTAATATCCGAAAATACAACCAGATTTTTCAGACCTATTATAAAATGACTTAATAAAAATAATTAAGACTCCTAATTGACTCAACTTGGACGCCATTCTTGGACTCTTGTTGCACCACATCTTCAATCCACCTTAACATGGGCGAAAAGGTTGCATTGAGCTTGAACTCATAACTCCCATGGTCTTGTTTCGAAGAATTGACCATACCCAAAAATTACGAAGGTAATATACATTCATAATTTGGAATGGTCTCTTTGCATCCGCATCAAGAAAGCACTACATGTTTAGAGAAGAAACAATAGAAGGTAATTAGCATCCTTTTACACAATGAGTAGGAAAATAAATTAAAAATAAATGTAAATTAGCAAGTCGAGGGATTACCTTTATAACAAAATGGTTTGTATCTACATTTCAATTCATAACACCAAAACAACTCATTAGGGTGCTTTTATTTTCGAAAACTATGAAACCTTATTATCATAATTAAAGTCTAAAATAGGATTAACATGAAAATAAGATATATTGAAGAGATAAATATATACATATATATACATAAATGGTCAAAGATGGTAAAAATAGTTTGTAGAATCTCTTGAAAGATAGTTCCACAACCTTTTCCTTTTCCCTAACCATAGTAAAACATTTGAAATTAAATATTTTTCAAAAGAGTGTTTCAAAATATTAGCAATAGAAAAATTTGAAAGTAAGAAAATAACTATAATATAGGTATTAAATTTATTAAAATCAGAGGTCTAAAATATAGAATTCTAAATATAAACTCAAACCAGAAAGTTTTTTAAATAACAAATAAATAAGTAGTACTCATATAAATAATAATTAATTGGAAAAGAAATGAAAATGTATAAACACAACAACATATAGTAACTAGCAACAAACAAATAAAATTAACATAATGAAACACACTCGACTATACCAAAATAAAAATAAAAAATTTTTAAATTGCAAAATACAAAACAAGTTAAGCGTGTAATACGACCTAGAATTAAAGGCTTTAAATCACGTCGTTTTCACTGCGCACTCGGATAAACTTTGTGTATGAAACCTTGTAAATAAGGTTAACAAACTTGGTAGACTAGCTTCCACCAATATTACACGTAACTACACATAAAATATATGCTCCATAAGCATGAGAGCACACCACAAAATAATTCCTATGGCTTTCTTCCTACTCAAGTAACTCTCACTAAGTACTTTATTTAAATCCTAAGACACTAGCAATCTTAGATACAAGACTACACATTTCTCGTGGAATATGTAGCAACTCAATGAGAGTTTTTGGAACGTTTGGATCTGATACCAACTGTAACATCCTGTCAAATACCAACTATGAAAAGAAACCAAAATAAAATATGTATTGGAAATACCACCGAGACGGGAATGTCACTCTAAAGAATAAAAATAAACTATAAATAAACAACAACCTCAAAATAGTAGTCAAACTCCAAACATATATACATAAAGAGAAATGAGGTCTCACACCCTCATCTCTAACCAAATGTTCCAAATGCCATAGTAACTTTCAATAGACCTCAAAACAAAACGAAGAGGGATGAAAGCAAGCAAAGTTTGTTCCTTTCACCCAAAGAGTTCAAAAAGGAGGTTGAAATAGAAGGTCATGGTTATGCTTTATTTGTTAAATGTACTTTAACTAATGATGTTTCTATGAAGGATCCTAACCTTGCAGTTTTGCTAGAGGAGTTTGGGGATGTCTTTCCCAAAGAGTTGCCTCAAGGGTTACCACCTTTGAGAGGGATTGAGCATGCTATTGATCTAGTGCCAGGCGCACCTTTGCCTAACAAACCAGCATATAGATGCGATCCTATGGCTTCTAAGGAGCTACAAAAACAGATTGAAGAGTTGATTGAACGAGGCTATGTGAAAGAAAGCATGAGTCCATGCGCCGTTCCTGCCCTTCTTGTCCCTAAGAAGGATGGTACATGGAGGATGTGCATTGATAGTAGGGCCGTCAACAACATCACCATCAAGTATCGTTTTCCTATGCCTAGATTGGAGGACATGCTTGATGAGTTACATGGAGCTTTGGTGTTTTCAAAGATAGACCTAAGGAGTGGATATCACCAAATGAGAATTAGGGAAGGAGATGAGTGGAAAACCGCTTTTAAGACCAAACAAGGTCTATATGAGTGGATGGTGATGCCTTTTGGTCTTTGCAATGCTCCTAGTTCTTTTATGAGGCTTATGAATGAGGTGCTACGTCCCTTTCTTAACAAGTTTATTGTTGTCTATCTAGATGATATTCTTGTGTATAGTACTAGTATTGAATCTCATTTGGCTCATTTAAGACTTTTGTTTGAAAAATTGAGAGAACAAAAACTGTATGGAAAGATGGAAAAGTGTGACTTTCTTGTACCTAGTATTGCTTTTCTTGGCTATATTGTTTCTAGGGATGGAGTACATGTTGATCCACATGGTTGGCGCCAAGCAATGCTCATGAGTGTAGAAGTTTTCATGGCCTAGCTTCCTTCTATAGGAGGTTCATTCGAAACTTCTCAACAGTTATGGCTCCAATCACAGAGTTGATGAAGAAGGTAGAGTTTTCTTGGGACTCTCAAGCTCAAAGATCATTTGAAGAGGTGAAGAGGCTCCTTTGCAACGCCCCTATCCTAGCCTTGCCAGATTTTCACAAATTGTTCGAGGTAGAGTGTGATGCAAGTGGGATTGGCGTAGGTGCTGTTTTGATCCAAGAGAAGAGGCCTATTGCATTCTTTAGTGAGAAATTGAGTGGCGCCAAGCTCAATTACTCCAATTATGATCGTGAGTTTTATGCTATTGTAAGGGCCTTGGATCATTGGTCTCATTATTTAAGGCCAAAGCCTTTTATACTTCATTCAGATCATGAGGCACTCAAACACATCCATGGGCAACAAAAGCTCAATTATAGGCACGCCAAGTGGGTTGAATTCCTACAATCTTTTACTTTTTCTTCTAAGTATAAAGAAGGAAAGAGTAATGTTGTTGCTGATGCTCTTTCTAGGCGTTCCTATCTCTTAACCATGGTTGATGCTCGTATTTTAGGGTTTGATCATTTGAAAGAATTGTATGTAAAAGATGATGACTTTTGTAATTCTTCTACTAACCCTAATGGAATGTATGTAGTGCAAGAAGGATTTCTGTTTAAATGGAACAGGCTTTGTGTTCCTAAGAGTGGCGTGAGGGAGTTGTTGGTGAGGAAAGTCCATAGTGGTGGCGTGGCTGGCCATTTTGGCATTCAAAAGACCCTAGACACATTGAGTGAGAGTTTCTATTGGCCTAACATGGTGAAAGATGTTCATATGGTGGTTAGTAGGTGTGCTAGTTGTCAAAGGGCCAAGAGTACCTTCCATAAAGGCCTATACACTCCATTACCAGTCCCTAATGCTCCTTGGGATAGTGTGAGTATGGATTTCATAGTAGGGTTGCCTAGAACTCAAAGGGGAAAAGATGTTATCATGGTGGTGGTAGATCGTTTCTCTAAGATGGCTCATTTTGTACCTATGCATAAAACTGATGATGCTTTACATGTTGCTGATTTGTACTTTAGGGAGATCATTAGCCTACATGGCATCCCTAGAAGTATTGTTAGTGATCGTGATTCCAAGTTCCTAAGTCACTTTTGGAGGAGCTTGTGGAAGATGGTTGGAACCAAGTTACTTTTCAGTACTAGTCATCATCCTCAAACTGATGGCCAAACTGAAGTAACTAATAGGACTCTTGGAGCTTTATTGCGTGGCTTGGTGAGCAAGACACAAAAGGATTGGGATATGAAGCTAGCCCATGCTGAATTTGCTTATAATCGAGCTCATTCAACCACTACCTCTCAATCTCCATTTGAGGTGGTCTATGGTATCAATCCTTTCCTTCCTATTGATTTTATTGTGCTAACCAAAGCTGAAATTCATGTTGATGCAAAGAAGAGGTTCGAAACCTTCAAAAAAATGTGTGAGCAAGTCAAGGCAAGAATAGAGAAGATGAACACTCAATACAAGGAGAGAGCAAACAAGCATAGAAGGCAACCAAAGTTCAAAAGTGGCGATATTATGTGGATTCATTTGAGAAAGGAGAGGTTCCCAAGCAAGAGGAAGAATAAGCTCATGCCTAGGGCTGATGGTCCCTTTGAGGTGCTTGAGGTGATTGGAGATAGTGCCAACAAGATTGATCTTCCAAGTGAGTATGGAGGTGTGAGTGCTACCTTCAACGTTGGAGATCTTAGTCCTTACTATGATGATGAAAATTTGAGGACAAATTCTTTTGAAGAGGGGGAGAATGACATGAGTCAAGAGCCAAAGTCAACCATTGGAGATGAGCCTATTTGCTTGGTTCTTGAGACCTTTGGATTCAAGCTCAAGGCCAATGGATCTTTTGTGACTATGTTAGCTTGGGAGGAAGAACTAGCTTGAAATGGCTAATATGGGGCGTCCATATGTAGTCTTATAGAGTATTCTATTTGCTTTTGTTGAGTCATTTTTATTCATGTAATAAAAACTACCATAGGGGCCGAAAATATGGTTATTTCGGTTATCTATGTGAGTTCTAGTAGGTTTCCAAATCCTATTGTGATTAGGATTGATGTTGGAGAGAAAATGATAAGTTTAGGCGTGTGGAATGGATATGATAAGGCCGAATGCCTATCATTTTCCTTAGATGCTTATCCTTGCTTATCTCTATCTCTATCTTTCCCTTCATTTTAGGGATTTAGTTTTATCTTGCTTTTTAGATAGAGTTAGGGTTCCTTATCATACTAGAGGTGTACTAGTATAAATAGGGGACTATGTAGTCATTTTTATAGAGTGAAATTTTGAGAGTTTAAGTCATATATTTCGAGCTTAATTGTTTGTCAATTAAATTCGTGCCATTTAATAATTTTCTGGAGTGATAATTATTGAGTGATTAATCTACTTAATTCCAGGAGTGGTTTAAGTGAGATTGAAAGTTAATTAAATCTTTCAGGAGTGATTGATTTAATTTCCATATCCCATAAACACATAAAAACACAAACTTTAGACACAAAACACATAAAAATTCGGACTTTTAATTATCTAGGTTCCTTTGCATTGGAGTACACTTGAATATTGCTTTCATAGAGCCATATTCATATCAGAGAATTAATAAAATATCCATGAAGGGAAACAATACCAAACTCCATAATCCAATAAAAAAATATTATTAATCCACATCACACGATGGATCAAGATATAAACACTTCCAACAACATGCTTGAATCAAACATCGATTCAATCTACAAAAGATAAAGGCAGTTAACATGCTCAACAACACGTAATTCCAATCCAATAGCCACGTATGAACCATAAAAGGGTTCCCTATACATGATACTATAAATAATCTTAATCCTTAGGACATGATACAAGTCTAACACATAAGGACTTGTATGTACCTTGTGTAGACAAAGTGAGAGGCCACTTTAAAACTCTAGAAGTCGACTAAAGTAAATTCTCCGCCTACTAAAATAACAACATAACAATGAATTAATATCCTAATTAATTCACAGCAATATAATTTATTTTAAAACGCTGCAAAACTCGTTTTAAAATACTTTTAAAACATCAAAGTTTCAACCTTTAATAACCTTTAATATAATACAATAAGTCTAGGCTTTAAAAACCTCAAAAATCATTACTTTTATACTTAAAACTCACTTTAAATAATAAATAATAGGAAATTTTGTCAAAAAATACCTTATAAGTTGCAAATTTTGTGAAAAAACACCTTTTATAATTTTTTTTGTGAGAAAACACCTTATAAGATGTTATCTATCAAATTACACACCTTGTTGTCATATTTTGGTAAAAAAAAGGTATTCTTTGGGTCATTGATTCTCTTATTTTCCCTCCCTTTTTGTGCATTAGATTTTTGTATGAAAATTTGGGTTGATATGGTCACTTCCACACACAAAAGGGACAAAAAATGTACGCAAGTATTTGACTTTTTGGCCTAAGAATGATAATAAGGTGTTTAATTTGATAGATAATAACATATAAGGTGTTTTCTCACAAAAAATATTTTAAAAGGTGTTTTCTCACAAAATTAGTAACTTATAAGGTGTTTTTTCACAAAAAATCCTAAATAATAAATCTGAAATTATAATTTATATTCATAATAAATAATAATCAGATTTTTAATTACGTAAACAATGAAGTCTTCAATTTTATTTATAAAACATATTAAAACTCATAAAAATCACAACTTTAATATTAAAACTCATAAAAATCATAACTTTAATATTAATACTTTAGTTAAACATTAAATAGAGGATAAGGCTTAAGAAATAACCAAAAGAAAGCACAAAAACCGAATTACGGGTGAAATATGGCAGCAAAACTAACAAACTTCCAGAGGCCACAACTGGTAGAATGCTAATCGGAATCCAGCGATTCTTTAGCCTAAGTTCAATAAATTTTTAAGATTTACAACTTTGAAGCAAGAAGTTTTGGCTAAAAACAAATGGAACTATAAGAAATCTGAGCAATCAGATTCGGGAGTATAAAAAGATGTAAAAGAGAATTAAGAGAGGAAGAGAAGAGAGGGGGTGCTGGCGACTGTTGCGGCGGCACACGAGAGGGGGTGCTGGCGACTGTTGCGGCGGCACACGAGAGGAGGTGTTGGCGGTAGCACACGAACAAGAGGGAGGTGCTGTATGGTGGTATGCGGCGCAGGAACAAAAGGAAAGAAAAGAAAGAAGGGGGGCGCCGGTTGGGAGAGAGCAAAGGAAAGGAGAGAAAATAAAGTGTGCAAACTTGGGGTTTTGGTGGTATTTATAGGTTTGCCTAAAACCTAAGGTGAATAGGTTTAGGCTTTGGGTTTGGGCTCAAGTTGATCATCAAACTCTAATTAAAAGCTTTTGGCTCATCAACACAGTATTAAAATCATTTTAAATACAACCCAAACATTTAATAATATGTTAATATTTAAAAATCCAACCCAATAAATATTAATGATTATTTAAAACGTTTAAACAATCATTTAACTTTCAAAATAGTCATCACTTGAATAATTAAATGAAATAGATATGAAAATGATTATAATAAATATTTTAATAAAATTCATAAAATTACGGGGGATTACACTTAGTCTTCATCTAAACTAAACACAGCTGCACTTGTCTACAACACTCGAGCTTTACTGATGACATTGGCCTTACTTACGTGCTCTGCGTCGGCCGTATCAGCAATTCCTAAGATGGGACGCAATCAGAAGGCAGGGGAGTGATGACACTAGATGACATGCGATCAATAAGCTAATCATTTTAGCTTGATGTTGTTAAACAACTTAACAAAATTATAGTGTCCATGCTTCATTACTTTAATTGTGTTCAATATCTACTTACAATTTCTTATTTGGAGTTGCTCATTTAACAATTGTTTTTAATTGCATGGAACTTGTTTCTGTCCAAGACAGCAACAGTGTATGTGGTGGTGGTACTTGGCGGAACGTGGCTCCCAAACGTCCTTCGTGGTGGTGGTTACTTGCAAAACAAGGAGAAACCTCGGGGGTGGTTCCGAGGATCGCCTCTCCGATGCCTAAGTCAGTCCAAGTTGAGCACAAGATCTCTAGTAGAGAGAAAACGAGTATCAAGTGCAAGTATTTTGTGAGTGTTTGATTGAACGTACCTTACCCATGCATGGGCGTGGGTATTTATCTGAGACATGGACTTGCAACTGACCTAGTAAAGTGAGTGGGCCTCTTTGGAAGTGGGCCAAGGTGGAACAAGGCCTTCATTAAGCTCCAGCCTAAAGGTTATGTCCGGAGCGGTCTGCCGGAGGAGGTCTGCTCTGCTCCAGGCGCTCTGATGTGGAGTGGCAGGACCAGTAGTCTGCTGCCAGCTTGAGGTCTGCTGGGCAGACCCCATACAATTTGCCCCCCGGACCCAGTATTTGCAGACTGCAATATGCTGGGTACGTTTGTTTTTGGTCTGGCGTTCTGCTTTTCGCAGACTGGTACGTGAGTATCTGGGAATTGCTCTTCACAAATTCCAGAATGCTTCCATTTTTCCCGCCCATTTGGCTGGGGTGTTGAGCAAGGGTCATTAATTCATTTTGAATTGAATTGAATTTATGTGACTCTTTGGGTTCCCAAGGAATGTAATGATGACAAGTTGGTGCTGAGTGGACGAATTATGCCCATTTAAAGGCTGAATCGACCTTTTGTGAAACTTTTCAGTTTCTTCTCCTTCGAACTCTTTGCTTTCAAACTTTCCTGTTGTTCTTCAAGAATTTCTTTTCGCCCTAGCCATTTTCAAGTGATTTTTCTCGATTATCCTGAGATTTGTTATGCGTTTGGAGCTCGATTTGAAGTGTTGATACTGTTGCGTTTATGGCTTTCGTCTTCTCTTTTCTCGGCGTCTTCCATTCTCCATCTAGGTAAACTCTTTTTCCCAGATCTACTTTTGATTTTTTCCTTCTTGGATGGTTTGGATGTGATCTTCTCTGTGTTTATGGATTTTTCCCCCTTTTTCCTTCTATACGCACTCATTTGCCTGTGTTTTTGTGGTTAGGGTTTCTTTCCTTTGGTCTTCAGATGCGATTGTTTATTTCTTTGTTTCATAGATCTGTTTGGTGTCGTTTCATTTCCGTTCCGCCGCTTTGGATGGTAGGCTCTGCTCTGCTTCTTCAGCTGAGCTCTACTCTACTGTTGTTTGTGGGATTTTTAGGGTTTGCTTTGTTTACCCTGTTATCCTCTTTATTTGCTGGGTTGTAGGCATGTGGTGTGCCTTCATTGTTTTGTTTGCGTCATTTGCAAGAAAATATCCTATTTCTTGGCTATCTCTGATCTTCACATACCATACATATCCTTGCCCCCCAGTCTAGTAGCTCAGTCTGTAGGTTTGAGGTGCCAGACTGCTTTTGCATGTATCTTTTTGTAAGAAAAGCAAGAAAATATCCTATTTCTTGGCTATCTCTGATCTTCACATACCATACATATCCTTGCCCCCCAGTCTGGTAGCTCAGTCTGTAGGTCTGAGGTGCCAGACTGCTTTTGCATGTATCTTTTTGTAAGAAAAGCAAGAAAATATCCTATTTCTTTGCTATCTCTGATCTTCAAATACCATACATATCCTTGCCCCCCAGTCTGGTAGCTCAGTCTGTAGGTCTGAGGTGCCAGACTGTCTTGTGTTGTGAGTTCAAGTCTGATGTACTGTCTTCTGTTTCTTATGTTGTGTAGAATGTCTACTTCTCAATCTGCTGCCTCCCGTGGGAAGGGTGTGGTATCTACCTCTTCATCCGAGCCGGATGAGCCTTACCTGATGGACACTCAGTCCCCGTTTTTGAAGTTGGATATGCCTCGGTGTAAGGACGAGGTGGTTCCAGAGGAATATGAGGTCTTTGACCCCTGGAACGGTTTACGCAAGGAGGTGTTGGGTTCTGAAGCCAACAGGTTCCCTCCCAACTATAAATTTAAGCCTACTCTGCCCACAGTCAAATGGGACTACAGTGTCAATGAGATGCCGCTTACTGCCCTTTATGACAGCAAGGGCAAGCCTTATTTGGCGAAGAAATCTGCAGATGCGTTCAAACGGGCGCATGCTGCGTATTACCTTAAGATTGCTGCGGAGATCAAGCCGCTTCGCGGATCTTGGGTGGTGCTTCCCAAGGAGGGTCAGAGCATGGCAGATGTACCAGAGGGGTACACTGCTATTTATCTTAAGCAGTTGGAGTTTGGGCTTAGATTTCCAATCCACTGGTTTTTGGAGTGGGTTCTCTTCGAGTACAATATGGCGCTCTGCCAAGTCAATCCCCAGTCTCTGAAGAAGGTTCTGGGTTCATTTGGGTCTGTGAAGCTCTAGGCTTCCCCCTAACCATGAAACTTTTCAGTTGTCTGTTCTACTTTAAGAGGCAGGGGGGAGTACGACTACTTCACAGGTTCGGTGCGAACTAACCATCTGACGGTCTATCCCGTTGATCTCACTCTGAAGGATTGGCGGGATAGTTTCGTCTTCGTTAGGGTACCGACAGACGCGGGGCACCCTTATCAATTTAAGGGTCCTCTGCGTCCTGTGGCGCCTGACTTTCAGAAGCAGCTGGACCCTCATGTGCTGAACTGGGACGAGAGGGTAGCCTACTACTACTTCAGGTCCAAATCCAAACCTACTGCCGGGAAGTAGTTTCTTCCCAAATACTGGCTGCCGCATCACTATGTGATGTGTCAGAATGCCTTCCTGAGGATAGGCCATCTGTCCCCCGACTATACAACTGGTAAGTGTTCTGCCAGCCCTTAGCTCCAAATAACAATTTTCCTTTCTGTTGTGCTCCATGGCATTCATTGTTTGTGCTGTTCTGCAGCCCCGTGCAGAAAGTTTGTTCGTGAAGTGATTAAGGGTGGGTCTTGAGCTCGTGAACATGCTCTGCCCTTCTCCATTATTCTCTGTCTGTTGTTTGGCTTGTAGCTAATGAATATTCTGATATTTGCAGAGACTCTGGGGTCTGCCATCCCTTGGGAGCTGGGTCTGAGCCAGTCCTCGGTGTGTCGGAGGTATCGTCCGGTACCTGACCCAGGGACCTATACCGTCCCTGATTTCATTAGGGAGATTAACACTACTCCCTTGGACCATCCTTCCCTCCGGACCAAGCGCCCGGAGCTTGTAGATAGGTTTACTGGGGTGTCCTGGCCGCAAGGGGGCCCCTCTTCCACTGTCACCGAGATTGAGTCTGGTGACGAGGAGGAGGCAGCGGCTGTTCCTCTGCAGACCCGACGTTCCCGGCGTGCTGTGCATCTGCCGGAAGACGACGATGATGATGATAATGCAGAGGGAGCGAACACTCTGCAGGGGACCGTTCTGGTTGTCGAACCCCTGCAACAGCTTCCTCCTGTGCAACCAGGTACTATTTATGATGATCAACCTGCTCTTTCTGTTTGTGTACATTCTGTTGTAGACTTCTCATCTTCTCTGCTTACTTTCAGAACCACCTGTGGTGGAGGATGTGCCCATGGGAGAGCCTGACCAAGCGATGACAGAGTTTGACAGGACGGAGGCAGAGGCTGCTCAGTCTGATGAAGCTGGTTGGGAGTCTCACCAAGCGATGACAGAGTTTGACAGGACGGAGGCAGAGGCTGCTCAGTCTGATGAAGCTGGTCGGGAGTCCCACCAAGCGACGACAGAATTTGACAGGACTGAGGCAGAGGCTGCTAAGACTGTCATAATTCAGTCTGCAGAGGGCCAGAGTGAGGGCCAGGTTGCATCAGGTAGGTGTCTTCTTCAGACCCAGACTGCTCTTTCTTACAGATTACCTTTTACATGAGGTCTCTTGATTTTCCTGTTTCTATTTTGATGTGATAGGTCCCGCTGGGCAGGCTGTCTCTACGCCTGTTCAGACTAACCAGGAGGTGTTGGAGCCTCTCCAGCATGAGAGGGTGGAGCAGCAGAGCTCAGCTTTCGTCCCAGTGGTGGAGACTGTCGTGTCTCCCCCTGCTCAGAAGTCTATTCCTTCTGCCCAGAGGCCTACTCCTCCTGGTAGGAAGGCTGCTCCTCCTCCTCCCAGAGGCTTCAAGCAGGTCCTTACCCCTACTCCTGAGCAGCTGGCGCGTGTGGTTAGTGCTTTCTTTTCTTCTCCTTTGTCTTATAATTTTCAATTCGTTCTGTGTCCTATTTTGCTGACGACATTGTTACCTTTTGTCTTCTTCAGCAGCAACTGAGGGCTAAGAAGGTGCAGTCTGTTGTGGCTCTTCAGACCACTGCTCCAACTGCGGGCCAACTTAAGTCCCCTGCAGAGGGTGCTCAGAAGACTGTAGCTGAGCCTGAGGTCTCTTCACATTCCCAGAAGAGACCAGTAGAGAGGCAGAGTGAGGAAGGAGCTCCCCCTCAGAAGAAGACTCGTCTCCCTGCTGACTCCCCTCGGATCATTGTTGTTGAGGACGACGTTGTTACCAAAGGTGTGTACCCCTTACCTGGTCTCAGTTCCGGCCTTTTCCCTTCTGTGGAACTGACTGGTCTTTCCTTTGGCTCAAGTTCTCTGCAGAGGGAATCGGCGGATGACCAGCATGAGGCTCAGGGGCAAGAGCAAATGTCCGTGGCCTTCCCTGACCCCAGTGAGTGGTTGAAGCTTCTGGCAAGTCGCTTCTCGCCGGACTACGCTGTTCAGGATGTCTCTTTGGTGAGTTGTCTGTCCTTTTTATAGTCATCTGCTTCTGACATTTTGAATTTCTTCTGATCTGCTTTTTCATTGATTATAGGCTGCGCGGGCCGGCGCCTTCATTAGGGAGTTCTGCCATGCTGTGGGGCTGGGTAGACATGAGGCAGATATCCCTGAACTGCAGCAGCTTAAGGCTCAGGTAGCACAGCAGAGTCAAGAATATGCCAAGCTAAAGCTCAGAACTCTCTGATTGTATCTACCTGCAGCGAAACTGAGGAGGAGAGGGATGCTCTGATTGTGGAGCGCGACACCCTGTGGACCGCCAACCAACGCATGGAGGGTCAGGCGGCGCAGGCGGAGGCTATCGCGTCTGAGCACTCCAGGCTCTCTTCCCAGCTTAGTGAGGCGTTGTCTCGCGCTTCAGTGACGAAGACTAAGCTGAAGACCTCCGAGGCCAGGCTGCAGGCAGCGTTGAAGGAGCAGGAGCAACTCAAGGGTAAGCTCTCTGCTGTACAGGCTGAACACGAAGGCTGCTCTGCTAAATTGGCTCTGCAAGCCAAGGAGGCTGAGGAGGCTCTGAGATTGAGGGAGGAGGAGCTAGGGGCAGAGTTCTCCAAGTTACTTTCTGATAGGGAGGCTCAGCAGGCTAAGGAGGCTGAGGAAGCCCTGAAGCGGAAAGAGGCCCATCTGCTTGCTGAGGAGGCAGCCCGGGCTGCGCAGATGGAGGAGGCGTTCGGGAACAAGTACTGGGAGGATTGCAAAGTTGCGGTCCGTAGGGTCCCCTGGCATCTGCAGCCCTCTTTCAACTGGGATGCCTTTGAGGATGCCTACGCCAGTCAGGTGCACATGCGACCTCCTGCTACCCAGGAGCTCAGAGACTTGGAGCTGCTTTACTCTCTGCCTTCAGAGGGAGAGTCTTCGGAGCAGCAAGCTGATGGGAGCTCCGCGAAGGATGACAGCTCTATTCCTAAGCAATAGGAACTCGGGTGGCTATCTCACACTTCGCCTCAGTCTTCTTGTGACTCCTGTCTGAGCTGCTGAGGTAGATGAGCTGGGAGCCTGTGCTGAACTGATTGCGGTCCTCCGTTTTTGCCCTCCGATGATATCCTAATTGACTTATCTTGTAATATTTGTAATTAAATAGTCAAACATTTTCTTTTCATCTGTATTTTCTCCCTTCTTTTGGTTAGGTAGCCGCCATTGTTGTAGTATTCTGTAGCATCCTGATCTGGCTTATAGCTAGATCTTTCATGTAAGATACAATGATTTTTCAGGAATGCAAGTTGTGTTCTTCTGTTGACTTTTGTTTTTTTCTATTTTGTGCATGCCAAGTTTTGTTATTTCTGCTAAGTGCTTGTCTTCTGCTCCTTTTTGCCTGGCACGTCTTGTATTCTGCTCTGATGCTGAGTCCGCTGTGCTATCCTAACATATCTGAGCGTTTTCGTTTACTTGGCTTGGGGGCCGGTGGGATTTGCTCAGAGCTGCGACTTTAGGGGCCCTTTACTCTTCTGCTCTGCCTTATGCGTGGCAAAAATTCAACAATAGCAGAGCAAAGGAGGTATTTTGACGCCCTAAGTCATGATGATTCTAGGAGTTTTGGGGTTCGCCCTTTAACTCCTTCTGCCATCTTTTTCGTGTCGGGGTACGTTTTGGTTCTTAGGAACTCTAGCGTCCCCATTAACCTTAGGTGTCTATGACTTATCCTTGCTGCTTTTTGGGCCTTCGACCCCGCAGGTTTAGAGGTAGAGGTCTATGACATCGCTAAGTCGAGCCGGCATCCGATCACTCTGCGGGCCTCATGAGCTCTAGACAGAGTTGACCTTTCGGCTGGCTCCCTTTCTTCATTATATAGTTTACTTTTATGTCTGAAGAGCCTCTTCAGCCTTAAGTTTGACTCAGACCCTGTTTTCTTTTGCCAGACTGTGGTAACTTTTCTCAGTCTGCTAAGGGTCTGTCTGATTTTGACATTTTGTTTTTCATAAAGAATAGATAAGGGGATGGGGGTTTAATGCAAAATGGAGAGTGGTGGTTAAAGGGTGGCTCAAAGGCCTTTCATTCATGGGAGTTTTTTGATATAATCTGGGTTACACGAAGTATTTTTTCAGTATTCGGGCGTTCCAGTTGCTTTTCAGTTCGCTTCCATCCATTCTTTTCAGTCTGTAGGTTCCAGGGTATAGCTCTTCACTAACCTGGTAGGGTCCCTCCCACTTAGCCAACAGCTTTCCGTGTATTTTGTCTTTCTGCACAGCTGCTGCATTTCTGAGTACCAGATCCCCTACCTCCAGAGGCCTAGCCCTCACTTTCCGGTTATAGTATCTGCTGACTCTGGCTTTGTAGGCTTCCATTCTGAGCCTAGCTTCGTTTCTGTATTCATCCAGCAGATCTAGATTTGTTTTCAGAGCTTCGTCATTCAGACCTGGCTCTAATAGGCTGATCCTCAGACTCTCGGACCCGATCTCAACAGGCATGACAGCCTCAGAACCATATACCAGGTGGAAAGAGGTCTGCCCAGTTGACTCTTTAACTGTGGTTCTAATTGACCACATAGTGTTAGGCAGCTCCTCTAGCCACTTGCTTTTCTGTTCCTCCAGCTTCTTTTGCAGACCTATCAGGATCTGGTTGTTAGCGGCTTCGGCCTGGCCATTGCATTGAGGGTTGCAGACTGAAGATAGGGCATATTTGATCCCAAACTGCTCCAACCACCCTGATAGGGGCATGTTGTCAAACTGTCTCCCGTGGTCGAAGACGAAAGCCTTCGGAATCCCGTATCTGGTGATGATGCTCTGCCACAAGAACTTTCTGACTGCTGCTTCTGTGATGTTGGATAGGGCTTCTGCCTCTACCCACTTAGTGAAGTAGTCTACCCCCCACAATTAACCATCTCTTCTGATATTGGGCCGTTGTGAAGGGTCCCAGAATGTCTAGCCCCCACTGGGCGAATGGGATAGGGTTGTAGATCGGCATGTGGTCGTTTGCTGGCAGCTTGATGTTTGGCGCGAACTTCTGGCAGCTGTCGCACTTTTTCACCAGAGTCTCAGAGTCAGCTTTCATTGTGGGCCAATAATAACCGGCTCTGAGAGCCTTATGGGCCAGAGCTCTTGGTCCGATGTGGTGTCCGCAGAGTCCCTCATGGATCTCTCTCAATATGTAGTCTGCATCTCTCTGCCCTACGCATTTGAGTAGGGGCAGAGAGAAAGACTTCCTGTACAGCTCGTCCCTGATCAGGCAGTATCTCCATGCTGTCAGCTTGAGCTTTCTTGCTTTCATCTTCCCCTGTGGTAATTTACCACTCTGTTTATACTCAGCGATCTCCCTGATCCACTCTGGCATATCCTCCAACTCCAAAACTCGCTCTGCACCCTCGCAGATTGCACTGGTGGGTCTGACTTCCACCAAAACAGACCTGTTTAGCTCCTGCAGACTGCTGCTCCCTAATTTGGACAGAGCATCTGCCTGGGCGTTATGTGCTCTAGGCACTTGTTCAATTCTAAAACTTTCAAATTTTGAAATCAGAGACCTCATCCTGGCCAAGTAGCTCTTTGTTGGCACCTTAGCCTCATATTCCCCCTTGACTTGGTTGGTTACCAACTGAGAGTCAATTTTGAGGTGGACGTGCTTGGCTTCCAGGGTCTGGCAGAGCTGCAGTCCAGCGATGGCCGCTTCGTACTCTGATTCATTATTGGTTGCTGAAAACATGAACTTCAAGGCGTATTCAATGATTTTCCCTTCCGGGGTTCTGATGACCACGCCTGCCCCAGAGCCGTTGATGGTTGCAGACCCATCTGTAAAGACTTCCCAGGCTCTGGGCTCTCCTACTGCTTCTTGATAGGCACACTCTGCTAGGAAATCAGCCAGAGCTTGTGCTTTTATGGCGGTTCGTGGGGCGAATTTGATGCCGAACCCTGTCAGCTCCAGGCCCAGTTCATGATTCTCCCCGATTTGTCTACCTTCTCCATTGCCTTTTCCAGAGGCATATTTGTCAGCACAGTGATGGGATGTGCGTCGAAATATGGCCTCAGCTTTCTGGTGGCCAGCACTACTGCGTAGGCTGCCTTTTCTATCAATGGGTAGCGTGTTTCTGCTCCCGTGAGGGTGTGGCTCACAAAGTACACCGGCTGCTGCTTCTTGTTCTCTTCCTTCAACAGGACTGCACTTACAGTTGCAGCAGTAACGACAATGTACAGGAAGAGAGCTTCCCCTGTCCTGGGTCTGGCCAGTGTTGGCAGACCAGAGAGGTGTGACTTCAACTTCTGGAATGCCTCCCTCTGTTCTGCTTCCCACTTGAACTCTTTGTTCCCCTTCAATATCTTGAAGAACGGGAGAGCTTTTTCCGCAGACTGAGCTATGAATCTGGACAGGGCTGTCATTCTGCCTGTCATCCTCTAGATGACTCTGATGCTTTTAGGCTCTGGCAGATCAATAGCTGCCTTCACTTTGTCGGGATTCGCGTCGATCCCCCTTTTACTGACCAGATAGCCTAGAAATTTCCCTGACCGTACTCCGAACACGCATTTTTTAGGATTCAGTTTCATGCTGTGTTTGCGGAGGTTGGCGAAGGTTTCCTTGAGGTCTGCTATATGGTCAGTCTTAGTTTTGCTCTTGGTGATGACGTCATCCACGTACACCTCCAGATTCCTTCCCCTCTGACCTGCAAAGACCTGATCCATCAGCCTTTGATAGGTGGCGCCTGCATTCTTCAGCCCGAAGGGCATCATGACATAGCAAAATACCCCGATAGGGGTGATGAATGCCGTCTTCTCTTTATCTGCAGGATCAATGAAGATTTGATGGTATCCGCTGAACGCGTCCATGAAGCTGAGCAGAGCATGGCCACTGGTAGAGTCTACCAGCTGGTCGATTCTTGGCAAGGGATAGCAGTCCTTGGGGCAGGCCTTATTGAGGTATGTGAAGTCAACACACATCCTCCAGCTCCCGTTCGCCTTCTTAACCATCACCACATTGGCCAGCCATTCTGGATACTTGCAGGGCTCTATGAACCCTGCCTCAAGCAGCTTCTGAACTTCCTCCTCGATGGCTTTATTTTTCTCCGCAGAGTAGTTCCTTCTCTTCTGCTTCACCGGTCTGTATCCTGCAGCCGTGTTTAACTTGTGGTTGATGGTGGCGGGGTCTACCCCGGGCATCTCAGCTGCTGAGAAGGCGAACACATCTGCATTCTCCTTCAGCAGACTGCTTAGGTTGACTCTGGTTTCAGGATCCAGGTCTTTACCTATTCTGACTGCCCTGCCTTCTTCCGGTCCCAAGAGTACCTCTTCGGTCTCTTCCCCCGGTTCAGGCTTATTTGCTTCCTGCTCTGCTTCTGGCCGAGCATCGACCTCACTGATAGCAGCACACTCTTCTTTTCTTTCCTTGGCCTCTTCGGCCTTTCCTTCCTTTCTTTCCTTCCCGGCTTCTTCAGCCTGGTCCTTCTTGGCTTCTTCAGCCTCTTTCTTCTTTCCTTCTTTCTTTTCCTTTCTCCTCTTTCTCCTGGGCCCAGAGTGGTCAGGAGGAGGAGGTCTTTTATCCTTCTTCAGAGCGTTAAGATTGCATGACCTAGCTGCTCTCTGGTCTCCCCTCAGTCTACCCACCTCTCCAGTGCTGAGTATTCTTCGCACATCTACTCTGCTAATCTCTAGAGTGACCACTAGAGGGTCAGAGTGCGGGAAACTGATGCCTTTGCAGTCTTCTGCCGTAAAGGTCATGTTTGAAAGGTTTGGGCTCAGCTCTGCCTGGTTGATGGAGTAGAGGTTGGGGTGGGTGAGCTGCCTCAGATGAGCCCTCTCCCCCCCCATCGAACTAGAACTGCCAAATATGACATATACCGTCTTCTTTTTTCCTTCCTTGATCTCTGCCCGCTTGTCCTGCAATTTCTGCCCTTCGCTCTGTTGCTCCTTCTCCTTGATCCCCTGATTCCAGGCTAGGTACTCTTTGAAGTAGCCTGGTCTGATCAGGCTTTCCAGGTCATTTTTCAGGCTTATGCAGTCCTCTGTATTGTGGCCTGGCGCCTCATGGAAAGCGCAGAACTCTGCCATGTTGGGGCCTAGGCTTCTCTTCTTGGTGGGTGGTGGTCTGTGCCACCTGCTGTCATCTCTGTTGGTCAGAAAGATCTCAGCTCTTGGCACGCTGAGGTTGCAATAGTTGTTATATTTCTCCTGGACCTTCAGCCGGTCCACTTCCCTCTCTACTTCTTTTTGCTTTTCTCTCCCTCTGCTCTGATGGGGCCTGGGGCCTCCGAAATTCAGTCTGCCTCCCAAGAACTGGTGCTCATTCTGCCTGGTATCCTGTGTGACAGGTCTGCCAGTTTCTGCTCCGTGTGTCGATGCTTTGTTGAAGTCCTCGAAAGCTATGTATTTTTCTGCCAGGGCCAGGGCCTCGCTGAGCTCCTTCATGGTGACCCATTTAAGGTCATCTCTGAATATACTGGTGTGGGGTAGGGCGTTCCTCAGAGCGTGCAGAGCGAGCTTCTGCTCCAGCTCTGGGATGTGCACCAGATCTTTGTTGAACCTCCCTATAAAATCCCGTAAGCTTTCATTCTGAGTCTGCTTCAGCAACAGCAGCTCATGTGTGGATTTGTTCCTCCTACTTCCGCTAACGAAATGCTCTTTGAATCTCTTCTTCAGTTCATCAAAGTTAGCAATCGTTCCCTGGGGGATAGTCCTGAACCAGTTCTGAGCTATCCCTGACAGAGTGGCAGGGAAGTGTCTGCACCATGTGGCCTCATTGTAGTTTTCTAGCTCCATGTGGGTCTCAAAGGCTGCCACATGCTCCTTTGGGTCTCCCTCCCCTTCAAACTTGAGATTGGGTGGGAGCTTCGCTTTCGACACTCTGGCCGCAATGATTTCGGGCGTGAAAGGAGACTTGGAAGGAGACCTAATCTCCTCTGCTGGTGATACCACAATGGGTCTGGAGTTGACTCTGTGGGTTATGAGTCCTCTGAGATCTGTGGGGGCTCCATTATCGCCAGAGCCCTCCTCTGGTATTGTTCCTAATCTCAGGCTGACATGCCTTCTGACCGTTCCGCCACCAGGCGCAAACAGGGCCTCTTCAGCTCCTGAGGTGTGCCTGGTTCTGGGCTGCGGCTGGACATTCTGGGCCATGCCCCCTGGATTTCCTCTGTGGACAGATCTCCTGCTTGAGCCTGCCGTATACCCTGTGGGTGTCAGTTCCTCGAACATGCTGGGATGATCCTGCTGCATTATCTCAGTATCCCATTCTGCTTCCTGCCAACCCCTCTTGATGTACCCAGGTCCAGAGCTGCTAGATAGGCCATACTCCGACGTCGGGGTGGGTGTGATGTTTGTCATGTTGTACCCGCATAGGGGGTCTGCTGTGGCTGTCTTCTCTTCAGATGACAGCTGCAGGCGCCTTCGAACTGAACCATGTGTTCTAGTTGTCCTTCTCTTTCGAGCCGGTTGGCTTCCAACAGTTTGCATAAACCGTTGGGCAGACTGCAGCACTTGAAAGCTGCTTGGAGTTGCTCCGGTGTGGGCATGACCACTAAGCTGCTTGGCTGTGGGGTCTGCCTGGTTTCATGGCGGGGGGTGATAGTGTTATCCCTCCTGCCTGATCTGGTGGTAGCAGCACTACCCCTTCTAGTTGATCTCGTGTTTGTTTCTCTCAGTGGAGAGTTGCTTTCTCCTCCTGAACTGTCGGAACCGAGCGTTTCTGAGGTTGGAACCACCATTGCGAAGTTGTAGATTGGGCTTTTCTACTCTTCCCCTCCTTCTAGCGCCAAATTGTTTCTGTCCAAGACAGCAACAGTGTATGTGGTGGTGGGTACTTGGCGGAACGTGGCTCCCAAACGTCCTTCGTGAAGGTGGTTACCTGCAAAACAAGGAGAAACCTCGGGGGTGGTTCCGAGGATCGCCTCTCCGATGCCTAAGTCAGTCCAAGTTGAGCACAAGATCTCTAGTAGAGAGAAAACGAGTATCAAGTGCAAGTATTTTGTGAGTGTTTGATTGAACGTACCTTACCCATGCATGGGCATGGGTATTTATCTGAGACATGGACTTGCAACTGACCTAGTAAAGTGAGTGGGCCTCTTTGGAAGTGGGCCAAGGTGGAACAAGGCCTTCATTAAGCTCCAGCCTAGAGGTTATGTCCGGAGCGGTCTGCCTGAGGAGGTTTGCTCTGCTCCAGGCGCTCTGACGTGGAGTGGCAGGACCAGTAGTCTGCTGCCAGCTGGAGGTCTGCTGGGCAGACCCCATACAGAACTAGTGGACGATAACACTGAGAACTTGGAAGTAAACACATGGACCTTCAGCAAGCTAGATGTCCTATACCTCTAAGGAAAAGTTTATACTTATGTAGTTACAAATATATCAGGCAGCTTTTAGCAATGCCATTTGAGATTTTAGCATTGCAATACCCCTCTTTACGTGTTATCTTAACTTTCATTGCCAATAAATTTTTTGAACATTTTCTAATTTTATTGTAGAAGATGAGAATTAACACCACATAAGAGGAAAAGGGTCAGGTTCATAGTGTTAGCGACTTAATGAAGAGTGTTTACTTAGAAAAATGATTAGTCCTTGTTAGTTGATTATCAGTGTCACTTAGCATATAAAACAATAACATAGGGTAACTTGAGATAATGCAAATTTTCCTTTTCCACCATATAGAATTTTCCACAGCACGGGTAGCGATATAGAATTTTCCAATTCTATATGGTAACCAAAATAATTTATTATATATCGATGAACCATATAGAATTACTCAAATGTGATAAGCCTACGAAGAAGTTTCCACCATATTTAATTATACTTATATAGATTACGGACTCGTATCTTATGTTCGCGATAAGCCTACGATATCTCAGATAAGGGTCTGCATATACTCAACATTTAAGAATTAAATAGCGAACACAAAAAAAATTGGATAAGTTTTCTTATCAAAATAACTTTAGAATATAACTAAAATCATTAGACATCAAATAAAAACACAAAAAAATTTACAATTAACATGGAATATCTTGTTTTATTTGCTATAATGAACACGTCTAGTAGAAGCAACAATTTCAAGTACATCATACCTTTACCATAAGTTTGATATTTGTGTTGACTCGTTTTTCCCATCTTTTTCATTCGGTTCTCCCTATCCTTCTTAGCTCTCTCATATTCAGCTTGTTTTGAAATTGTATTACGGCGGCGTACCACCTACATATAATTCAAAATTTTGATCAAAAACTACATATAAGAAGAAGTTTGTATATAATCAATAAAAATTGTTTTTTCGTCCACTTTTACATTATAAAAACAAAATTATATTTGTTTACATACACAAAATATGTTAAGAATGCAATTATGAATCATACCATATGAAACGCAACTCAACGGAGTTATAGGAGAATGAATATTCGTTTGTAAATTTTCTTGTAAGTTTCAGCCAATACTTTATTCATACACCGACGAACTTCTCTTGCGTGATCTGCAATAATTTCAATTAAAAAAATATATATACATAAATACATATATGTCAATTTAAGTGACCGTGGTCCAATAATTTATACTTCCTCCGTTTCGCAATACTCGCAACATAAGCATAGTAACCACTATTCATTTACTATTCTTATGTTATATTTTTTTACACGTGTATAAGAAAAAATATAGTCAAGTGGGGTCTTATTTGATTTGTCTTGATGCATAATATCATAATATCAACTTTTTATAATTTTTACTTATCAATAATTAGATATATTAAGGTTCAAAGTATTGCATTGGATAGTGTGAAAACAAGAAACGTTGCGAGTATTGCGAAACGGAGGAAGTATAATGAATAAGACTTTAGATGTAGTTATAATTATGAATACATACCATTAGAAATGTCAGACATTGGAATTCTGTCAGATGTTGAACCGTATATGATATTGTTACATGATTTGAAATTGATCATCGCTGCAGTTCATGTTTTCTGTTATATATAAGAGATTATAGCATGAAAGTTTAGTAGAACTAAAAAATCGATTACGTAGTCTATCTCTATAATTAACAAATATAATCAACATTTAACTTGCTAACTTGTTTGCTACCACACAAATTGTACAGGGACATATAAAAAAAAGGATTAGGGAATTATTAGCAAATAAATGGTCATCCATTAACTTATAAGTAAAGGTATGTGTATTTTATACTAATGATAATCTGATTCAAGTTTCATTGTTTTTTTAAATTTTCTTTGCGAAGAAGTTATTGCTTATCGTCATTAATTAAAATTTGATAACTTCATTGTCCGATAATTGCTTCTAATAATAGGTTATAGTTAGTGTATTAACTTTATATGAATACATTAAGTTGAATATATTTACATGCATAGATTCATGATAGATATTATCTATTCGTTATTGACCTATAATAGATTGGTTTTGACATGACATTATTTAACAATAATTTACTTAATTTTACAGCAAACCAAATTCTATTATTGATGTTTGGGAACGTTTTAATATCTTCTATTATGGATATTACATGGATAATTATATATTAATGACTGCGTTTTTTTCCCCTTTTTCAACATAAATAAAGTTAATTTAATGAGCTTGGCGTACACATATCCTATAAAACTAAATGAGTGAACCTAGATTATTGTTTCTGTAAAATTATTTATATTTGATTGTATAACTATACTAATGGATACTTGTGTCTATATAACATATCCAAAATCATCATTGTTAATGCAAAAGGTGATAAACTTTAATTGAATGAGAACACGCTATTTGGTATTGTGTACACAAAAATTATAAACTATAACTTAAATGATTACATACCTTTTGCATTGTTTTGATTAGTATGACCACTGGATTTCTGCATCTTTTTCATTTAGTTATCCCTAGCTTTCTTAGAACTTTGTTTATCCATTAGTGTCTTCTCCACTTAGCTATCTAAAAACATTGTCGAGAGTAAATAAATTAACATGGCCATTATCTTTATACTTAAAAACGTTATATATGTAACAAATAACACTAATTATTTTCCTCCTTTATATAGTTCAAACTATTCAGGGTCAAAAATAATATATATTAGATATTAGGAATTAAATAACAATTATACAAGAAATATATTTATCATATGAAACATGTTTGTTTGTTTATATACGGCCAAAAAATGGAATTATTTACGCAACATTCTAAAACCTTTTTATTGACTTCATATATTTCGAAATATCTTTCCATGAAAAATTGTTATCTATATGTATGTACAATATCCTAGATATTATTCCCTCTACTACCGGAAACTGCTTAGGAAAAAATATACTTGTAATTTAAAGAATAATAAAATTATTATGGTTGATTGTTAGCCATTTTGGTATTTATGGCTAATAATCAATACTTTACATGATAAACGATATTCGTTCTCCAGTTATTCCACCTCATAATTATATAGATTCGAATAAATCATGTCCTTAATTGCCAATTTAGATAATTGAATAGAATAGCAACTTCATGATTGACTGCATGCAAAAAAAATCTTCTATTTGTACACATATTTAAAAAATGAAGACAAGCCATATATTTAAGGTAAATACTAATTTTTTAAAGAAAACGTTTACTTGCCATATATAATTAGAAAAGCAAACATTAGTATTCCAAAAAGTATAAAATTAGTGTAATTGTTTCCATAATATGAGGTACCTTTTATTACGTTATTAATGTTGATAAATATACACCCTATATGTTTATAACGAAAACAATTGTGCACTTTTTTTAACAGTAGTCATAACTATTATTTTAAATGATATTTTTAACGATTTTGTGATATTAATCAATAAACCTTTTCTTTAACTCAATTTTTGAAAATACGAAAATTTAAGTTAATTTGTTAACCAATTGTCCACTAACAAATTCAATGAAAATGAGATGAATGTTCACTTTTGCTTTTAATAATACCTTCTTATTTAAAAATAATGTAATTTAAACAAATACTCTCTCCGTTCCGTTTTGTTGTTCCCATTTAGTTACTTACACTATTTGAAAGTAGAGAGAATCTTCTAAGTGGTTTCCAATATATAAGAAAAAACATAGTCATGTGGGATCTTGCTCTATTCGTCTCGACGAGTACATCAAGAATATCAAACTTTTATAATTTTTATTAACATGTTGTTAGAGATATACACGATATAAAATGTGCATTGGCAAACAGCAAATGGGAACAACAAAGGGGAACAAAGGGAGTATAAAGAGTACAATTATTATCATGCACCCGGGTGCACCGTACGCATGGTGCACCCGGTGGCATTATTGTAATTAATGCGAAAATCTGGGCAACAGTATAAGTATTAAAAGCGTGCCCCTATACCATTTAGATAGCTTAGCTCAGTTGGTGTTGAGGTTTATTTGCTTGCCAGTTGGTCATGGGTTCGACTCCCTCCCATACCAACCATTTATAATTTTTTTTAACGTTTGTCTTTTCCTCCTCTTTTGGATTCATTTTTTTTTTTTTTTTTCATGTTTCTTCCATAGTCTTAGTTCTTATTTTAGCTTTTTTTATTTTATCTTTTTCAATTATTTTGCATATTGTTGTAATATAATTATTTTTTTGAGGGATGTTGTACTATAATTGTTATTTTTAAATTTCTAAAAAAATTATTTTATGGGTAGAATATATAATTATTATAACACGCTTTTTTTCTTTTTGATATTTTCCATATTCTGTTACAATATATTTTCAAAAAAAAAATTAAATAAAAATCTTACTATATTCTTCTTTTCTTCTCCACTCACTAACCTTTTCCATTTCTTACAATATATTTCACTCATTTGACCAAATGAGCAATCGTTTTTGTGCAACAAGATTAGTAAACATTCTGATCACAATTGAGCGATTTTATTTTACTCAATTGATCAAATGAGCAATCATTTTTGTGCAGCAAGATCAGTATACATTCTGATCACAATTGAACGATTTTTGTTTTACTCATTTGATCAAATGAGCAGTTTATTTTGTCTTGGAGAGAAATCAATCTGCTCATTTGTCAAAATGAGCATGTTTGTTTAGATAAGTAAATATTCTGATCTCAATTGAGGTAAAATAAATCTGCTCATTCACAAAATGAGCAGTTTATTTTACTCATTTGATCAAATGAGCAGTTTTATTTTACTCATTTGATCAAATGAGCAATTTTATTTTACTCATTTGATCAAATGAGCATTCTTTTTTACGCAGGAAGATCAGTAAATATTTTGATCTTGAGTGAGGTAATAAATTTGCTCATTCACAAAATGAGCTGTTACTATGATTTAATTTTTTCTGATTATATTCTTCTTTTCTTTTCCACTCTCTAACTTTTTCCAATTCTTTTTTGAATGTGGACAAATAAAAACTAAACAAACAATAAGATACCCATTGAAAAATTAATGAAATAAGCAATATAGCTTTGAAATGAGTAAATATGTTACTTAGTGCAAAAAAGTCCTTAAATGAGCAAAAAACTCTTAGAATATTGCTCATTTAATGAAATTATTAAAAATACCACTGAATATTTATGGAGCAAAAAATAATTTAAATGAGTAAAACATCCTTATAATGAGCAAAGATTGTCTTATTTTACGGTGTAGAATATATAATTATTTTAAATTCACTATAATTTTTAAGCTTCCAATATATCACTAGAATGAACAATACATAGTTCGAATGAGCGATGTATCTTAAATGAGCAAATTAAATGTCTATTTCTAATGTCTAAAAATAAAAAATAAATACTGAGAAAAAGAAGAAAATAAACAATATTATTTTCTAATTTGTAGTAGCTTAACACTGGTACGTGGAAAATAAATAAATGAGTAATTTATCTTTTAAATGAGCAATTATATAATTCTTTATTGATTAGTAAACATGTATATACTGTGTCACATTGACGAATATATTACTAAAATGAGCATTATATATTTCAATTGAGAAATATATCTTAAAATGAGAAAATATATTTTCTAATGTGTTAAAATAAATACCAAATAGAGTAATCAGTTATAATACAAGTAAAT
The DNA here is from genome assembly GCA_947645195.1 of Patellifolia procumbens. Classification (NCBI taxonomy): domain Eukaryota; kingdom Viridiplantae; phylum Streptophyta; class Magnoliopsida; order Caryophyllales; family Amaranthaceae; genus Patellifolia; species Patellifolia procumbens. Next base: position 13,384 of record CANSGD010000775.1, on the reverse strand, counting down.
GAGCAATATTGTTTTCGAATGAGCAAATAGATTATACTTGAACTTGAAAAATAACTAAATGAGCATCGTAACTTTCAAATGAGCAATAATATATTTCTTTTTAAAAAATAGGAATAAAAGAAGATTAATAAAAAATGAGTTGAAGGAGGAAAAAAAAACAACAAAGAGTGGTAAAGCTTGGATTCGAACCCGCGACCCTCTAACGCGGAGAGAGGATAGAGGCCCAACCACTGAGGTAGCTTTCACTTAATGATGTAAAATGGAAGGAGATAGTATTAGAGTTGTTTTATTGAAGTTCGCGAAAATCACCAAAATGCCACCGGGTGCACCGTGCGCACGGTGCACCCGGGTGTACGGTGCATGGTCTCGTATAAAGAGTGCTTATAATAGAATTCAAATTAAAATCTAAACAACCCACTAAACATCTTATTAGTTCCATAACCTAAAACGTAGTCAATTTAATCTAGTCTTCTTCAACAGTTCATCTTTCTAATCGGATAAATCATCATCATCTTTCACCGACTTGTCTTTAATGGAAGATTCACCCTCAAATTCACGTTTTTTGGGCGGCACTAAATGTCGAGCTTCATCATCTTCAACATAAACAACCTTCCTTTTATACAAAAAAAAAAAATTATATTATTATTATGTTAGAAATTTTAAATCATACTAATAAGTCAACAAAAATATAGATTTAAGGAAAATTTGCATATTACCACCTTTTATGTACCACTTTTTGTAAATTACCCCCTTGAAGTTTATTTTTTTATAAATTACCACCTTTTAACTAAAAAATTTCATAAATTCCTACCACATAACGGATTCCGTCATGTTTACCGTTATGTGGGTCCCACATTTCTCTCTCCTAGTTTTCCACCACCATCTCCCCCAACAAACCAGCCCTAACCACCAGATACACCACCCTCACCGCACACCCACTATTCGATTTTTCAACCACCACAACACCAACCTCCGATTTCGTCAGCCACCACAACAGCCACCCACCACAACACCCCTCCGGTAACGCTAGCCGGACATAATAGCTACTCCTCTGTCTCTTACTCCCCTCTCTCTACTCTACTTCCCCTTTTTTGCCACCACATACACTGCCAAGCCACCATCACAATAACCCCCAAAACTCTGTCAACTACCCCAATACGCCAGAATCACCCACCACCACCAACTTCTGCCCCCCCTCATAATCAATCATCACCTTCACCAGCAACAACTTCCATATTCATTAGTGGTTTGGTTCTTTCAACTTTTTAAGCCACGAAGTAGGATGAACAGAGGAGGAAAACAACAAAGGAGGGAGAGAGATGGTCGTAATGGTGGTGGTTTGCGTGGCCATGGTGGGGCTAGGTGCATTGGGGGCTACGTGTGCTGGCAGCCTGCACCACCGTGGTGCAGTGGTGGGAAAAGGGGAAGCAGAGCAGCGAGCGAGGAGTGAGAGACAGAGGAGCAACCATGGGTGTCGGGTTGGCGTTACCAGAGGGGTATGTGTTGTGGTGGGTGGCTGTTGTGGTGGCTGACAAAATCGGAGTTGGGTGGTTGGTGGCTGATGAAATCAGAGGTTGATGTTGTGGTGGCTGACGAAATCGAGTAATGGGTACAATGAGGGTGGTTTTTCTAGTGGTTGGGGCTGAGTTGTTGGGAGAGAAGGTGGTGGTAAACTAGGAGAGAGAAAGGTGGGCCCCATATAACGGTAAACCTGACGGAATCCGTTATGTGGTGGGAATTTATAAATTTTGTAGTCAAAAGGTGGTAATTTAAAAAAAATAAGGTGGTAATTTACAAAAAGTGGTACATAAAAGGTGGTAATATACAATTTTTTATAGATTTAATGAAAATGTGTATAAAATACCTTTTTCCATTATAATTGCTCCCAAGACAAATTCCAAATTGTTGATCTTCCAAATTGTCCTCCTATATTTCCGAAATGAAAATTATATTAACGTATAATAAAAACTTATTAATGAAAAATAGGAATACATTATGTATAGAAACTTATTGATGAAAAATAGGAATAGGTTATGCATTTGAATTAAACTAACCTTCATTTCTTCATATAGTTGTTCCCATTTTTTAATAATGCTTTCATTGAGGGTATGACTTACGACAATGTAGTTTTGATCAGTTGTCAAAAGGTTACGTTCTAGAACATGCACCTTGAACAGACACTTCTTTCTACTCAAAGGCTTGAACTCTTCAGGAATCATACATTCTTTTCCATGCTTATAACAGAATATATAATATTAATTAGTTTATACTAAATTGCAATTAATAATGTAAAAATATTGTAACAAATTTAAAAAATATTATCTTTTCACTATTACTCTTACTATATATACTATATAATTTATATTGAAAGTGATGAGACGTAAACAAAATATATTACTCCCTCCGTAACACAATACTTACAATAAATGGACTAGGGAGAATTCCTAGGCAAAATTTATTAATGATGGATAAAAGTGTAATTTGATAAAAGTAGGAGAGATAAATGACATGTGATTAGGAAAAAAAGGAGGGAAAGAGAGAAAAAACAAAAACAAGTACACATGGGATGGGCACCATATGTAGTTTAATGTGAAAAACTTTACCATGAGAAGAAAGTAGAGAAATTGTTGCAAGTATTATGTTACACCTATTTTTAGAAAATGTTGCAAGTAATGTATTACGGAGGGAGTATTATATAATATAATGTAATTACCTCTTTTTGCCACTCCAACAGTTCACCAACACTTTTCTTTACAAATTTGCGAACTACTTTGTCACATATTGTAAAGTAAGCATCACCACTCGCATCAGAAACAAACAACCTCAACCTAAATCTATCATTATAAAATTCATCCAACGATAATATTAATATGTGTCATACTTGTGTTTATACTTAATGATTTATAATTAATTTTTTACTTACTTAAGATTGGTTGAATCAAGAACCTTGATGCTTTCTTATATATAATGAACTCACGATCTCTGACAACTGTATTACCACAATCCTTACATGAATCTACATACCATCCTTCTTCAAATTGAATGTCTTGGATAGTTGTCAAACAAATCACCTTAAAAGACTATAAATTTAAAATATATATATAGTTAACTTGAATTTAAAAATCAAAATAGAAAGTCTAATAAAACTTATGCAAAATTAAATTAAAAAATATATATAATACCTTCTTCCACTGTAATAGTTGAAATAAATTAACTCCTATGATTTCAGACGATTTGGAAAGAATGTCATTTGCTACATCTTCATGTCTAAGAATCTAAACAAAACATTATTATAAGTAAAGGAAATCTATATTACAAAAATTAAATTCAAAGTTTGACTAACATTGCCATACCTTTGTTTAAAATCATTAATCTCTGCAATATCAGAATTGATAAACAATCTTGTCGTATTTTTGTTGTTGGAAACACGAATCCCTCCTAATATTTGTATAATAAAGTTAACATAATGATTATAGGTCTTTAAAATAATGGAAAATGATAAATATAAATAGGTTTTAGTGACAGAAAAATGAAATATAGTTATAAGTTTATGTACCTTGGACTGTGATTATTTGACCAAATTGTATTATAATATAGATTGGATCCTTTTTGTTAAAACTGGACACATAACTGGCCAACTTCTCTACGTAATCTCCCCATAAATAACACAATAAAGTGTAGTTCCTAATGACAAAAAAAAGGTTGAGTATGATAAGTTTTATTAAAATAAATGTGCATAAAACGACATGTCTAAATAAACAATAATTTATTAACAAATTCACTAACTTTATGTCCGTCAATTTAAATGTAAGCATCCTTGACTTCTCATTTGTATTCACCTCACTAAATTGCGGTATATATCCAATTATATCTATAAGAAAAAAAATCATTACGTATTAATTATGTCAAACACGAATTAAAAACAGATTAAATAAGGATATTGTCAAATATTACCTATATAGAACATGGTATTGAACTTTTGATGCTAGGATGTCTTCAAATGAAGAGAGTAAAAATCCGTACTTCAAAATATCATTGTCGTTGCATGGTTTAATCACATTGTTGAACTTGACAACAATTTTGTATTCATGAGAAGTAGCCTTTTCTGATCCCGAGTTTTCAAATAGTAGAAAGTTTTCAAACTGTCTAATTTCGCCTTCCTCTATCATCGGCCAGCATTTGATTACTAACTCCTTCTCGGATGTTGCTTGAATTTTATGTCCCTATAAATAATTGGAATGAAATAACATTATGATAATATCATATTGTAGTTATGAAATTTTTAAAAATGCGTAAATATATAATTTTTTAAATGTAAAAAGTTGGCTTTCATACTTGTGCATCTATCAGTATCAGTTCAACACACTCAGTGTCCAATTCATTATCCACAGACTTTGCTTCCCAAACACGAATGATTCAACCTTGAATCGCACACGACTTCACATCGTTTGTCAAATCATTAATGAAAACAATGGGATTATTCATAATTAAAGTTTGAAATTTTGATAATTTAGAAAATTATGGAATTTAAATAAAAGACTTTCGAAATTTAGAAATTTTGAAAACTCAATAGTGTTTTCAATAAGCAATTTAATTATAATGGAAATGATCTTCCATCTCTAAATGTATCTATGTATCTATATATATTAAAGTCTGAAAAATATTATTTTGGAAATTAGTTTAAAAATACGGAAAAATACCTATATAAATATGTATGGTATTATTTGTTTAACTAATAACATTAAATATTCACTTTTTAGGATGGAATCTCAAGAGGCTGCATTTATGTAAAGTATTGTTCATAATGACTTTATGGACCGAAATATAATATGATCTTATACAATGTAATTCAAATATCTTTTATAATGGCAAGTTTTATTCAAAATTATACTAAACCTATAATATATGCCTAGTCAGTTAGTACACTATAATATCTAACCGAATTTAAATTTAATTTTTTTATATCAATGACCGATTTTACTACACATAATATTCGATTGACTAGTGAAATCGAATCTTCCAAATTTCATATATGCTTATAATTAAAATAAAGCAATTATGAAAACGAAAATTTAGAATTCTAAATTTATTGAATAGTATGGCAAGTTTGTGCCATAAGATATTTACCCTATATTATAGATATATGTAAATTGAGGAATCTTCCATAAGTTCTTTTATATTTGATGTTTTTATTATATTTATATCTCTATTTTCTCCTTATAAAAAAAGAAAGTAATTTGACACGCTTTTACCATTTAATTTTCAATCATTAATGAAATTTATAAATTTAAAATCTTTTGCATTCCATGTTTAAATTAGTTGTCTACCGTTTCTATATATCATAAGACATAGGATCATATCACTATATGTTTCAATATTTAATGTCAAAAAGTTTACACATTTAATTAAGTTACTAAGTTGTATTATCGATTGTGGTTATTTGTAAATTACTTTGTCGGGAAAATGGATTAAGTATGATTGATATATTAACAACATTATTGATCAGAACACAATTATTCAAAATTAAGAAATGAAAATATGTATTAATATTATCTAGAAAATTGGTAATGAATTATTTATTGGATTCTATTACAACATTTTTGTAAAAAATAATTATGGAAAAAGTTACGATTATATTGAATAACAATTTCCAATGACAAGTAAAATTATTTGTTATTTGGGTTAGTTTATAATGTCCATTTTTTGAAAAACTTAGATTTCATGAGTTGTGTATTAATATGACAACATTATTTTTTATTAACAATATTGCCCTCAACCATTCATCAAATGATAACAGATCAGTACTTGTTCGACATTTCAATACGCCATACATTAATCACAGTAGAAGGGAACATTATTCCTAACAAAACAAATAACCAACACCAATCCATTGAATTATTCTATCATGAATCTAAGAAAAAGATAAACAAAGAAACCAAAAATAAATAACAACAAAGTTAAAAAGTACAAAAAAAAACTACTATTATCATAATGGCTATTAAGGCAAAAGAGAAACTAATGGATTAGCTAAACATCGACGGCCTTCTCTCTCTTGTTAGTAGTAGTCTGCTGACCATCTTTGACGAACAAATCAAAAGAATCTTCTACGTTGAATACTTTAATTAAGTTAAGCAAGATGGTTGCTTCACATGGACCATGGATCAAAAATTTCCTTACATTCTCATCCATGTTGAAACTTCTATGAACATAATTGAACTCTTGAAATCTATTCTTCTCAATATATTGCGCAACATGAAACTTATCATCATGATGCAAAAAAAGTAAGACATGTGCATGAGGAAAGGCTTCGTTTTGAACATCCATTGTATATTCAACTATAAACAATTAGACTACAATGTCATATCTATATGTAAAATCACTAATACTTATTAAAAGATAACAACTTTGAATGTTTAAAAAGATTATTTTTAGAATGCTTACGAAAACGAACTATTCCAAAAGTATTCTTAGCTAACAAAACCTTCAATAACTGATCGAGTATAATCTTGAAGCCCCGACGAATTATGTTCATTCTTTTTCCGGATTACTCCCACCATCTTTTATATATCTCGTAGGTTCAGGCGAATTAGGATCACATGAAAATGTTATGAATAAGTGCGGGTTTCCATAACATCTTAAACTTGACATAGTGTATAGCAAGTATTCTCCGAAGTGACTCTGCCCTCATTTAGAGGATGATATTTATACTAATTATGATGAAAAAATCATTGCAAATAATCTTGTGTAATCTAAAGATCTAAAACGAAAAATACAGTCCTTCTATTAAAATACTATGGTCAAGGCAAGTTTCTTAGAATGAAATTATATTCTATTATACTATAATATTACATTTTATTATATGTAGTATTCTATTATTAATTAATAGTAATGATAAATAAAAAAGGGGTATAGTCATGTCATATAATCATATAATATTAATATGATATCATCTAATATTAGGATTCAAGTGACTATTAATTTTTTATAAGTTCGTTAATTTTTTATTCGATTAGTAAAAAATTTAAAAATGTAATAGATAAATATTACATCAAATTTCATGCTCTTTAATTAATTTATTATATCTATTTAAATAGTTTTGTTTGGATTTAGTTAATAGGATTTGAAATAAATTTTGAATGAATTATATTCCCCTAAATTAGACTTAGGAATCATGCCTAATAAGTATAACTTAAGAAAACTTGATGTTAATGTTAACAAATAAACAAATCTTTTAACCTTTCACATTAATAATCTGGATTTTATATGTTACCTGAAATACATTGATATTGTCTACGGTTTTATTTTTGGTAATTTGATATTATTTTAATACCATACGATTTATAGCAGCATTTAAGGATTATAATAAATAATTACTCCCTCCGTTTTTTTAATATGTACTCCCTCCGTCCCAGAAAGCCTTATACACTTGATCGGGCACGTAGTTTTATATGATAAGTTGTTGTTTGGTTATCAATTGTATTCTATTAAAAAGATAGATGTGATAGGAGTTAGTAGTGTATTATTTTATTTGAATGTGAGAGAATGGTGGGTCATGGTTGAAAAGTCAAAACAATAATGTCGTATTGGAGCATGTCCAAAAATCAAAGTGTATAAAGCTTTCTGGGATGAATGAACAAGGTAGAGAGAAGGAAAGAAAAAGTAGAGCTTTTTGGGATGGATGGAGTATGTTTTACCATTTTGGAATTTTTTTTTAATATGTTTCTTTCTACCTTTTCCCATAAAATGGAAGGTTGACCCACCTAATTATTACACTTCTCTCCTACTTTTTCTTTCCTTCTCTCTACCTTTTTCACCGTTTCCTTACTTTTTCTAACCTCTCTTACTTTTGCACTTTTTCCTTGGTCCGTGACCAAAAGCAAACATACATATTAGAAAACAGAGGTAGTACATTATAATAAAAATGCACATCATCAATTTGCATGAAAATTTATTTTATAATAAATTTAGGTATTTCAACATTGAAGTAATCATATTCATTAGTTTATAAATAGAGTGGTATAAATGATTTTTAATTATTAATTTTGTTTTATATTATTATTATAAAATGGTGATTTTGAAATGTTTAGATAGGGATTATGAGGAAATACATATATGTATAAATACCCCTATATTTACAATTTAATTTAAATAAATATACTTGAAATCATCATTAATTATTTTAATATTGTACGTTGTTAAAATATTGGCATTGAATACTATACTTATCAAAAAAGTTATGTATAAGCCTTCGATAGATTGAGATATCTATTATATATTAATTTTGTAATGCTCAATTGGCTCTCGAATATTTCAATATAGTATCATACGCACAAAATCTTAAATTAATTCATGCCTTGCTAAGTATTACGCATCCATTACAGTTTTAAAACACAACCTTATTCATTAATGATGATGATAAAACCATAAATAAACAATCAAATGTTGTTTCGACCTTCACTTTATTGGTTGTAATTGAGAGCTGACCATCAATTAATTGCCTTTTGTTGGGAGTCAAGAACGGTTGGTCAATAGCACTATTCAGAGTACGATAAATTGTGTTCCTAATATATGAAAAAACAGAATAAAATTAAGGGAACTAATTATATATAAACCATAAATATGTAAAATATACTTTAAAAACATAAATACTTTTGAGGTTCCATCAGTTCCTTTCACACTTTCATCTTCAATGCCGGCATTTAACTCATTTTCACTCTAAAAATTGTTTTCATTATAGGATTGTATATACATATAGTCTATTAGAAACTTATACAACAAACGAATACCTATAGTTTTTGATACAATCTCATAAAATTGTCAATCGTTTGTTTGTCATCACTTGTGCTAACAATTATAAAAGTTGTTTCCCATTTTGCGGTAGTCATAAAGGGAATATCAACTTTGAATAAAAGCTTCCTCCCCAATAATTGCATCCAAAATACTGGAAAACTATATCGATCGCCATTCTAAAATCGCAAATAAGACCAAATCCAATGGCATTAATATTGATGTTGTACGTAATATCTCTTACTACCTAGTCTATTGTATCAAATCTTGCAACCTTGAAGAATTATATGTAGGTAATCCAAAGGATGCCTATCGATCATGTAGCTTGTTAACAATTCGGCATGGTGGCCTTGCAACATACAATTCATCCACGAAATTGGTATTGAATGTGGTAATTGAGGTAAAAATGATTTGAATATAAAAATAGATTTAATTTCGATTAATATTCCCTTTAAATATTCAAGTCAATGTCATATATAGCTTAGGCCAATAATTTTTATGACGTTTCATACATATGATTATATTTACTTCAATTAATTAACAAAACAAATCAAATTTGCCATTCACTTAATATTCAGTACAAAAATAGTTATGCCATTTAAAAAGATATTTACTATATTTATGGTAGGACCAAACATATAAAATTTACCATTTGGGAAAAGATTGGAAGTTAGCATATTTGACAACTTTCTCATTGAATAAGTAATTATTTAGGCTACGTAAATTTGAATACATTAAATTAGTTTAGGAAATTATTATCTAAGTCACTTAGGAAAGATCTGTTAAGATATTTTGTAAATTATATATTCTATTGATTTCAAGATATAGCCGAATTTAAATTTTTTTATAACAAAAAATTGGAAAGAAAAATGAGTCATGAAAAAAATTTACTTCAAATTTCAATGAATTAATTTAACAGAAAATGATCTTTAAAGGATGAGTGCAATTTTAAATTGATTGAAATGCGCAAAAGTACAACAACTTTAAATAAGGAAAATTTGTTAAAAACCCCTTTTTATAAGACACATTATAAGTTTAACTACCTTTTCTAATTTTATTTTCCTTTAACTACCTCTTATAATTAAAACTAGTAGGTTGTACTACCAAAACCACTTTCAGGCCAAACTTTAGTGGTTTTCCATCATGTTCACCATTTTCTTCCCAATTTTCATTCGATTTTATCATTCAATCAAACCCTAGTTTATCGATTTGGGGGAATTTCGAATATCCTTTCCAATTAATCATTTATTTGGGCATTAATTCGTGAATGAAGTGCCCAAATCTTCAATTAAACGTTTTTGTAATTCCAGATTTTGGCGACCACCAAAACAGACCTGGGCTCCCACTGTGGTTGCTGGAATATAGTGCAACGTTCTCGCCTGCCAAATCTGGGTTATCCTCTTGCCAGTGGAATATCGGCTGCCCACTGTGGTTGCCGGAATCTTGGACTATAGGGTTTACAAAAAAAAACCTCTATTTGAAGATTTAGGCACTTCATTCACAAATTAATACCCATAAATGGTTAAGGGAAAAGAATCTTCAAAATTTCCCCAAATTAATGAACTAGGTTGGATTGAATGAGAAAAACGAACGAAAATTGGGGGGAAAATGAATAACATCACGGAAAACCGCTGAAGGGTAAAATCGCCATTAAAAAATTTAGTTTGAAAGTGGTTATGGTAGTGACACCTACTGATTTTAATTAAAAGAGGTAGTTAAAGTAAAAAAAAATTAGAAAATATAGTTAAACCTACAATGTGTATTATAAAAGATGGTTTTTGACAAAAAAAATCCTTTAAATAATTGTTATCATCATTGTAAATTACAAGATGAATGTTTCACTCCTATTTCAAGCCATAAGAAAATTGATGAAATTTTACAAATTTTAATATATGATACATCTCAAGTACAAAATTAACTAATTAACTTAGGTAAGAATTCTGTTAATATAGTTTCAAATTTTAAAATTATAAAAATCGGGTATAAAAGTAATATTAACACAAAATATATCATAACATATCTTCCATAAAGTACACTACTAAACATTATATTTATAGTTCATTATATTTATCGTGATGCAAAATTCATGTCAATAAGAAAATTTTGAATATTAAATAAATCGCATATGAAAAGTTATTGTATATTTATTCCAATAACGTAACCAAAAATGTTAACACATTTTTTGCACGAAAATTGTGAAACATTACAATAAAAATAGAGCGCGTTAAAAGCTTTTTGTGAATCATCTTCCATATTCCAAAAAAACTTTAAAGGTCTTCTTCAGATTTAGATTTAGACTACGGTAAAAGCTTTTTGTGAATCATCTTCCATATTCCAAAAATGAATAACATCATCTCACATTACATCTTCTTTCAAGTTTGAAGTGGTACCTTTTGATTGGGTATCTAAGTCTCCTAATTTAGATTGTGGGATATTCTTGATGTTGCAAATGGTGTTTTTCAAAGGAAAAAAGTTTGAGGCTGCTTTTGACAAGGTAATACTCTATATTTTTGGTCTAATTTGTGTAAGATGTAATCCATTTTGTTTTGTGTAATAACCATTATGTTTTTGGTTTTTGTTTTATATTGTGTTTAAGGCCTTAAAGAGGAGAGTTTATCATTCTTCAATCCGTGATGCTATTGTCCTGCATGATTTCAATGAAGTACGTGTTCACATTTTGTATAAGGTGAACGCTTTTAACCCAAAGAAGGATGAAATTTATTTCTTGGTTGCTAAGAAGAAACGAAAGGAAGCTGAAGCAAAAAACGTTAAGCCAAAGAAGAAATAGTGAAGTAGGGATGAAAAGTGTTTTTTGGTACATAAGTAGTACTTGTTGATGATCAGTGTTTTTGTAAAGTTTAATGGGTACATAAGTAGTAATTGTGGATATTATATTGTTTTCATTAAGACTACATCTTTTTGGGTAAATTAGCCTTAATGGTTTTAAATTGAACATGTGTAACTGCCCGGATTCACTGACCAACTTAATTAGAGCTAAACACAGCGGAAAGTTTAATCCGGACTATTACCATCACACTCATCGTCCTAAAACGACGAGTATGGAATTCGAAAAACATGAACTTTTTAAAACTTTAACTATAAAACATTAACATTAAATGAAGTTATCTAAATGATCTAAATGGTATTAATTAAATAATAAAAGTCTACAGAAAATTCGGCAGAGCTCCGTTTGAAATACGGACCGCCTAAAATTTAACTTAGGACTCGCGTTCGAATTATGAACCTGTATATCATTTTAATATATTTCCAGCAACTATTTCCGGCTTCTACTTTACAACTATTAATTTACAACTTAAGTAATCACTATATTGTTACAAAGTCAATCGTCCTCGCCTCGAAACATATAAAGATAGTTGTGATAAGAATTCCTACTCCAAGCTTCCACAACTTCATTGCATCCACCTAAAACTAATTACGGCACTGCCACCCACCCAAGTGACAGGCCACATAAATGACAAAACAAAACATTTGACTCACATCAGCAACGCGCTGAGTACTAAACCCGTAAAACAAGTAAAACATGCTCGGTGGTTTTTGTTTAAAACACTCGTCACATATATTCACAACAATTCACATAAACTCTATATATACTTTAAATAACTTACTCAACAATCCTTACAATAATATACAACTCTTATTGAAACAGTAGTTCATAAGGAAAGGTAATAGCGATATAATATTTATTTGAAAACTCAGATTATTTCCAAAACATTTAAGTTTCTTACAAGAAACATTCATTTTCATTTCTTATCTCGGTGTGAACGCGAGTGGAGAGGGTACTACGTACCAGCTGTCTCTAAATAATTGAGGGTCGTCACCCCACCTTTTATGTTCTGCTTGCAAGACTTAAACTGGACATGTCCTTCAACGTCAGGATTTCGCCCCTCCTGATTGGGTAACGGCTAGGGACTACCCGCCCTAACCCGGGTGCATGTTCACAACCTCATTCACCATTCTTATTATATTATATATATTCAACATAGTATGTGGCGACTCATTCCCCTTATTTCACATATCACATATCACATTTCACCTTGTAACACATTCTCATAAATATCACACTTTAATATTCGTAAATCAAGTGATATATAAAGTAATCGATTTGAAAATCATTTCATATAATTATAAATATATTATCAGCATAACCAATATCTCACAAGACCTCTATGGATAATTCCTTTTCCAATAACATCTCCAATCGAATTACTTCACCGACCTCAATATAATCATTTACTAATTCAGTTGTAAACTCAACCTCCATAATTTACCTTAATCACCTCAACTCCTTTCATCATAACATCCCTATTAGTGTATACCTCAGTAATGGAACAGATCGATACTCATTCTATATTAGAGTTACTCAGACAAGCTAACCCTACATATCTTCCTTTCATTAGGTGCTTTTGTGAACCTCCCAAATCAACAACAACTGAACATAACAACTAATTCTCCCATCACAACTAGGACATTTACGTAGCTTGATTAATCGCTAAGAAGGTTCTGCTAATCTTAAAAACATAGACTTGATAAGATCGGGGATGATTCAGTTTAGTATCTTATATCTCAGTTTGTATAA